>SRPU01000790.1:0-13842 GCA_018360185.1 Claviceps lovelessii | reverse complement strand
CCACCCCCCCCCCCCCCCCCCCCGAGAAACAAGAAAAAAGGATTCATTCCCTTCTCCGCCATGGCACCTCTCACCCCCCACTGGCAGCAGCCCTCCCATCCGTCCATCCAACAAGTCATCATCAACAATGAGGAATTCACCTCCAAGAGCCTGTCCAAAGTGGCTCTTCCTCCATTTGCAGTCTACGCCAAGATGACCTTTCCCCCATGTACCGTGGCCGAGGAACCGACCTACGCCACGGTCCAGATGGACAAGAACAGACACTTGAATCTCAACAGTGACTTGCTGTACATTAATCACTCGTGTGAGCCATCTCTTGTTAGTGTCTGTCCCAAAGTTCCGAGCTGTGGTTTCTTGACTTTTTCACGCACTCTTTGTACCTACTCATCCGACATTGCGTCGACATGCCGAGTCACCCTATAGCTACTATACCCAACCCCCCCCCTTTTTCCCCCTTTCTTTCAAGGAAGAAAAGAAAAGGAAAGAGAAGACGCAAGAATAGAACACCGGTATTAACAATCACTTCTTCAACCAGATCTTTGACATGGCAAGCATGAATATCCTGGCCGGACCAAAAGGACTTCAGCCAGGAGACGAACTCACCGTGAGTTTGAACCCCTTATCCATTCCCCATGAGCAATAACAACAAAGCAACAATACGAGCAGAACAAGCATGAAACGCCCTCAACTCAAGTTCTAATCCCATCCATTAGTTCTTCTACCCCTCAACCGAATGGACCATGGCCCAACCATTTACCTGTCTCTGCAAACACCCCTCCTGCCGCGGCACCATCTCCGGCGCCAAGGACATGCCTCCCGCCCAACTCCAAGGCACCTGGCTGAACCCCCATATCCGCGAACTCCTCGAGAAGCAGCAGCACCAGGAAGCAAACGCTACCACTGCCTGCACAGCTCCCGAAGATGTCACCTTGGAAAACCTCCAGCATAGAGTCCACGACGCAGAAAAAACCCTCGAGGCAGCCCGTCTCGCCCTCCACGTATACGTGGCGAAATCCCGGTCCGGCAAAACGAACGGCGTGGTGGCCAAGCGGGATGTTGGGTCTGCGGCTGCGTCCGAGACAGCTGGCTTGAATAGACGGGGCGCGACGTCGAGGGAACTGAGTGGGGAGATGGGCGGCGATACTGTATGATCTTAGGTATCGAGAATGAGGGGCAGGGGGTGAGGGCGATAGTCGATATAGATGGAGAGAAGGAGAAAGGTGCGGAGTCGAGATAGAGACGGAACTTCGGTGAAGCGGTATGACACTTTTATGGGAGAGCACCCTCGGTGACGAGACAGCCGAGAGGGGAGGCTAATTTGCCGTCATGGGGGACTTTTTTTTTTTTTTTTTTTTTTTTTTTTTTTTTTTTTTTTTTTTTTTTTTTTTTTTTTTTTTTGTTTTTTCACACTTTTCACTATTTTTTCCTTTTCTAACTTCTTTTTGAAAATACATGTCCGCCGGCATTCAACATGTCTGTTTGATGGCTCACATACCGAACGCATCACAGAAACCCGATTGATCCATAAAAACCCATCGTTTCGTGAACCAGCTTTTCGAGCGTCCCCCCCTCAACCCCCCTAACGCCCTTGTTCTCTCTGCTATACTTTCTGTACTTCATTTCATGAGTAAGCTGCTTCTTTGGTCCAGCCTTGACACAAGGATTGCAGGTCCGATCCAAGCACCACCATACTGTACGCTGAGTGAAAGAAACTAAAAATACATAAAAATGGAATAGAACGCGCACAATAGAAAAGGAAAAAAAAAAAGAAACAGAAAAAAAAAAGAAAAAAAGAAAAAAAGTAAAAAAGAAAAAAAAAAAAAGAAAAAGAAAAAAAGTTAAGAAGAAATCATTAAGCATAATCATCCAACGTTAAAAGGAAAAGACCAGAAAAGAAAAAGAAAAGTAAAAAATAGAAAGAAGGAAAACTTCATCTCTTCCAACAAACATCAGTTCCCTTTCTGATACAATGCCCTACTTGTCCTTTGAATCAGCCCCCTTGGTCGCCAACTTGATGGCCTGCTTGATGGCCTCCTTGGTCTCCCCCTTCTTGACCTCCTTCCCATCTTGCCATCGGTTCCAGGCGCTTCTTCCCTTTTCGGTTCCCGAACCACCACTGTACTTGGCTTCCGTCTTCTCCCACTGCTCGCGTTCCTTGTGCCTCCGCGATTGGAAGGCGCGCACAAATTTCCAAATCTCCGTGTCTGCCATATTCCAGGCTTCGAGAGATGCCCGGAGCTTGGTTTCGTCGGTGGACTTGGCTAGGGCAATGACTCTTCTGGCCTCGTCAATGAGGGGCTGCTCTGTGGCCTTCTCCTCGGGAGTCACTACAGGGCCCTTGTCGCGATGAGGCTTCTTCTCCTTCTTCTTCTTTTCGGGCTGACGATCTGCTGGTACGGGTGCAGTGGCCTCGCCATCTTCGAGGCCTTTCTTGGGGATGGCAAAGCCAAAATACCAGCTCATGTCGGTGGGCATGTCCTTTTCTGCCGCTATCCACAGGGAATGTGAGGTGGCGTAGTCACCGGCAACCGCTTCTTTGAGGCTCACCAGCCTCACGGTGCTGGATACGCCGGTGCCGAGCAGATCCTGCGACACAGCCATGGTCCAGGCATCGCGGGGGCATTCTTGAATAATCCACGAGACGTTGAACGATGGGCGCAGAGTTGTGAGCACTGCACGCGTCCAGGGGTGTGGGACGGTTCCAATGGTAAACACTTTGCTGGCGTTGTGAAAGCGGGCGGGTGTTGTGACGGACATGGGAGACATGGCCACACAGGGGGTGCATTTCGGCATGTTTGGCGGGCAAGTCCCTGGCATGGGGCTGTCGGAGCAAGTGGCCAGCTCCCTGGCCAGCTGCAGTGCGTTGCCCACGAGGGTACTCATGTGCTCGGGAAAAGGCTTGAGAACCTCAATGCCATCTGAAAATCGATTTTGCCACGCGACGTGCAAGTGCGCTGTAATCAGTTTGTTCAGACTGAAGAGACCGTCGGCCTTGTTCTTCTGCAAGGTCTCGGCAACCTTAAAGTATTTCTTCGAAATCGTGGCCTGTGTGTACGCTGCTAGAGGCGTACGGGCTTTATCAACCAAGAAGACTTCCTTGGGCACAGTCTCTGTAAAGCTTTTGGCTTCTTGCAGCTTGGACGGGACCACGTTGACGAGAGCCTTGATTGCAGACCTGACATGATCTTTTTGGCCGGTAAAGAGGGCATCGTCAAGACTCTGCCAGCGGGTCAAGTGAGGATACTCGCCACGCCGCAGATAGATGAGCAACGAATCCTCTTTCGGGACAGTAGGGAGCAGCGTGTAGCGGCTCAGGATGCCCCCGTTCATGGTCTCCCACGCAAGCCATCGCATCAGGTCCTCTTTGAACTCGGCTTCAACTTTGAGTCTCTGGACAATATCATAAGAAGGATTATTCATGGCTTCTGAAGCGCTGAGGATAATGGGTTGAAAACCTTGAGCCCACCACGCTCTTCTCCAGGTCAAGAGCAAGTCGCTCTCGGCATCCTTCTCTTGTGTTGTCTTTTTGGCCGTGGCATCGTAGTAGCAATAAATGGGTTGGCGGGGCTTGAGCGGAGGAAGCAAGGCTCTGTCTTCGTCGACGGTGAAGGTGCTCGAAAAGGGAACCTTGAGCCACGAGAGATCAGCCAACCACGATGACCCAGCGTGCTCGTCTTTTTCTTCGTGCGGCGGCCGGTGGGATTTCTGTCGGAAGGGATTGAGAAAGCTGTTGGACAAGGGATTGCCAACATGCGGCAGGTGAGCAACATGGTGTGCAATTTTGGTATCGTAGGCGGAAAGACTGGGAGGTGACGGAACACTCGAGGTAAGTGTCGATATCAGCGTGATGGCAAACACGGATAAGCCGAGAAGGAGCAGCGTGAGACGCCGAGCTGTGAAGCGAGGAACCAGTCGTCCAAAAAGGACATATTGTCTAGGCATCGCGGGATCGAGAGTCAAAGTGTCAATGTAGGGCTGACCGCGGGAGACGCGACGAGAAGCAAAGGAAGTCAGCCAGACAGGCGCACTGAAAAGGAGTGAAAATTGCAAAAATTACGAGTGGCTGTTTCGGAAAGGCCGTGAGCCATTTGGGAGGCCTGGAGAGCAGTGTGGAAAGCTCAAGCTTCCAACAAGAATAAATGCGCTCTGAACTTTGTGAAGGGATGAAGTTGCGCATGTGCCCCAGGCGGCCAGGTCCAGGGCCCCGACAGCTTGCTTTTCCCCGAACCAGTCACCGTGAGTGGTCTCAGTGCTGACTTCTGACCAATGACTGGGGCGGACGAGCGGGCCCAGCCGGCCACCCAGGGCGCCAACCGTCCTGCCAGACTGGACGGCCGAGATTAAACTGCATCCCATCCATGTCTTGTCATCTCGAGCTGTCCCGTGGGCCGTGACCGTTAAATAATTCACAACATGGGAAGGTCCGGTCCAGCTTGATACTTGCGTTGCTGCCTTGGCGTGCGTGCATGTCTGCATGTCTGCATCCCCGTCATGGAGCGCATTGGGCAAACGCTGCTGCCAGCTGCTCGCCAGCTGCCGTCACTCACTCTCAAGGGCCTTCAATCTTGACTCACCACATGCATGCTGCTCCTCACGCTTCTTGGTTGGTTGGTTGGTTGGTGACTTGCAGCCTCACATCTGCAGTCGTGCACCAGGTCGCCAGACCTGTGATTCTGATTCATTCCATGTTCAAGATTGATCGCTGTTCTGGTGATAAGAAACTAGTGCCAAGTCGAGCCAAAAAAAAAAAAAAAAAATTATTACATTTGTCCACTTGTCCGGACAAGCATCGAGGCTGCCGCCAACTCGAAGCGTTTACTACCAACTCCAGACTCCAGAGTCCTAGTCTCTTTATGTTCTCGAGCCGTCACTGCGAAATCACCGCACCATAGCCCATGTTAACGATACTTTGAATGAAAAGCACAGACGTCTATGTTGCATGGCAAGACACATCATTTGATGGCAGACCATGAAGTGACAACATCGGTCCTTCATCCTAGAAGCATTCTCTTCTATTTAGTTCACCACTTCCTTTTTCCCTTGCAAAACTGCTACCTTTATACATTGAGTCAGCGGCACAAACCATGACTGCGAGCGCGAAAGCGTTTTATGCCGACTTGGCCTGTGTCAGGAAATCCGAGTTCGAACACGTTTCAGCAATCAGACGAGGCGACTCGGACGGCGAGATTACATTCAAATATTCGAACACGACTGTTGGAGAGCCTCTAGAGATCCAGGTTGTTGCCACCGGTATGTTCTTCCCCACGTCCAAGCTCCTGGTCAAAATGCCATTTAGCCTGACGCATTGTCAGATTTATATTCATATCCATGTGGGACGTCTTTCATGATCTTTACTTCGTCCGACACTTGCAGCACCAGCATCGTCAAATGTCTTGAACAATTATCAGTCACCACACAGGGCTGCTCACTCCAGAGCGTGATTGAGGCGATTTCGAAAAGGCTTGGGTCGAGGCTGGATGAAACACAGCCCGGGCCGGAGCCTAACTATACTGGAGAAGACGAAGACGAATGTGACGAGGATGACGGTACTGATCTGGACATTGACGAGTTTGAACCGATCGATGGTGTTGATGATGAATACTTCGAGGTCCAAGCAATATCAAGGCCAACGATCGACGCTGAAACACCCATCTCGCAAGATATCGACGGATTGCAGAGAATTCAGAGAGAATTGAAAGCGTCCAGGCTGGCTGGTTTTGCTGTGGGAATCTACTCGCTCGTAGAAGAATGCCCAGTTGGGATAGTATCATTGTCGATACCAGTGTCCAAGCTAATTCTTCCCTCAGCAGCCATAAGTGCTTGGGGTCTCGAGGCTACAGACTACCTTGTGCTCCTGGTAAAATTCCTTGGACCATATCCCGACTTGGAAACAATGCTATCTGCTACTCCCGGCAGCGAGCCGGTCGTGTTTCGATTTGGAAAATGTAAAAGTCCCAAACCATCGATTCAATGCGCAATGATGGCGTTTCGGCCGGTCCTGAGTATAAACGACGAGCCAGATGTTGAGACGGAGCCTGCGCCTCGGCCTGAGAACAACAGCCTGCAACCGCCGGAGGAGCAGGACAAAGTCAACTTCCACTCAATATACATGTCAAACACGATTGATGACCTGCTCAATCGCTGTTTTCCCAAATTACTGAAAATCCGGTTGGATCACCGCTGTTCATGGGACATGGCTCAGGCATTGCTCGATCAGTTCGAAGGGCGAAATGAACACAATGAACGGGTTTCTGAAAATACCAACCGTGGCGTGCATAGCAGCAAGACGTCATCCTCTATAAATGGTCCGTCGAGCTTGTATTATGACGATGGGATGAAAGTGCAATGTGAAGAAAATTCGGGCTTCATTGTAGTGGCAATGAGATTTTCACTGCGCCGCCTGTGCAAGTGTACCGAGTATTGCATGATTTGTCACCAACGTCTGGGGAACGATATTGAAACCCTCAAGCCATACGTCTGTTCTAAATCTCTCTGCCTTTACCAATACCTGTCTCTGGCTTTTGGAACAAGTCTCGAAACCGAGATCGTCAACAGCCCATATGTTGTTGACTTATTGATCAGCCTGTTCTATTCGTCCTTGACAACTGGATGTCTTCGGGAGTTTCCTCGTGGATTGGCTCTCAAGGTGCCGCTGATCAAAAAATCTCAAGAGAATGTCAAGATTGAATTCTGTCCTACGCTGAAAGAATTTCGAATCCCGAACTCTGAAACGAAACTGGCCGATGGTGATTGGGTTTTAGTGTTGACTAAGAGCCCGGAAGGTAATTTGAGACAACCCATTGGCCTTGCTTTCTTTCTTCTTTCACTTCTTTCTGCTTTTTGGTTCCCTCCTTGTCAAAAAAAGAAAAAGAAAAAGAAAAAGAAAAAGGCTTGTCATTTATTCACTAAATCTCACCATTCGAGTTATTAGACCTCACATTCCTGAATGTGATACCGAAGTTTCATGTTGCTAACTTTTTACGTAGGATGTGAAAAACGGATTTGGCGCATCTCTCAGCGATCATACGACAATCTCTATTCGTTCCATGAAGTACAATACATAATACACCCCAGGGAAATCGCCCTGTCCCTTCAATTCCAACTGCTTCCTGAAGAAGACAAGTGCCCAGAAGAAGGCTGGTTACCGGCTATCGTGTTATCTTTCAGCCATGACCCAGACGATCTGGATAAAATAGCGCAGGGGATGAGTCTACAACAGCTTCTCGATGCAATACCCTCCGTACTGGAAATGCGAAAATTCCTGTTGGAAGCGCCAGGAAGGAATCTAGGTGGATGGACTCGGATGAACCGATCGGCGCTATCACTTGTTCGTTGGATTGTAGCTTCGAATACCTCTTACATTGTCCAAGACAGTGCTGTGCCTGTTTTTCCAGGGACAAAAACAGATGAGTTTAGACAGTCGGTAGCTCAGAAGAGCTCTAAGAGCTCTACTGAATCTGGAATGATAAAAGGCTTGGGGAGTTCCTGGATGCAATTTAGGTTCGCTCAGGGGTCGCCAGACAAGGAGAGCGCTTTCGCCAAGGCGGTCAAAACCCTTTGCAACACTCATCCCTCCAAGACAGTTCATCCAACGCTCTTTGCATGGCATGGCAGCGCGCTTGGAAACTGGCACAGTATCATTCGCACAGGACTCGACTTTTCTCAGATATCGAACGGCAGAAGTTTTGGTCAAGGCGTGTACCTGAGCAAAAACATGGGGGTGAGTAAAGGATACGCGGACAAGCGTGGTTTGACAATCACGGTAAGTAAAATTGATCTGGAATATATGTTTGTGTTTGTAATTGGAGACCTGGCCCTGCAGGTTTCGATTTCATGATCGTCAACTGACGAAACTTTGTGTCTCGGTTTTTTTTTTGTTCCCCCTTTTCCTCTTCTTTTCCTTCTTTCTTTCCTTTTTCCTAGTCAACAATTGCCTACCACAATAGTCCGTGGCCCAGGTCGGATCTGAGACCCAAGTCGGCACTCAGCATATGTGAGATAGTCAATTGCCCGGATGAGTTTGTTTCGACAAACCCTCATTTCGTTATAAACAAGACGGAATGGATTCAGTGTCGCTATCTTTTACTGCAAGTCGATCCGACCGAGGATGCAATGCGCAATCCCGTGTTCAGCGTATCGCCTTGCCTGCAAAAAGATTACATCAGACAGGACCCAAACAATGAGATTACCGGAGAGCGAGGCCAACCACTCGAGATACCCAGGACGGCAACATCATCATTTGTCGAGAGCCGGAAGAGAGGCTACCGGGTCCAACAAGTACATGAAGACGGAGACGACCCAGAAGCCCTGACTGAGACAATACAAGCCATGATGACGGCCTTGCCACACGGAAGAAAACGATGTCATAGCATGACATTGTCTGAAGGTGTTGGTGAACGGGCGCCCATCCAAACTCACCACATCGCGCAAGAGGAAAATGAGGCTGGCGCTAGAGGCCCTGTAGCGAATCTACAGCGTAAGGGAGCTTTCGACGCCGTTTCGACAAGCTCTGTCGACGTCCAGCAACAGTTTCCAAAGGGTCCCACAGCGTCCAACGTACCGACGAGTTGGACGAGTCCGTTGACGTTTCTTCCAGGAACAATGGACCTGACTACGTTGCCTCAGCTTCCCGAACCTGCGTGGGCAGTCTCATCACGTATGGCCCTTCAAGCCCTCACGAGGGAAATCAGACAACTATACCAAACGCAATCACAGAATGATGCAGCATCACTCGGATGGTATTTCGACACGGCCAAGGTAAGCAACCTCTTTCAGTGGATTGTTGAACTACACACATTTGATGCGGATCTTCCTCTTGCCAAAGACATGATGCGAAGAGGCCATACCAGTGTCGTCTTGGAGATTCGATTCGGCAGTAATTTCCCCATGTCTCCGCCATTTGTGAGGGTGATACGGCCTCGGTTCCTGCCTTTTCAGCGAGGCGGCGGCGGTCACGTCACGGCCGGTGGTGCCATATGCTCTGAGATGCTCACGGGCTCAGGATGGTCTCCTGCGATGAGCATGGAGAATGTGTTTCTTCAGATCCGGCTGGGTCTCTGTGATACAGAACGTCCGGCGCGACTTGACACGGGATGCTTGGTCGGGCAGGACTATGGCATTGGAGAAGCCGTAGACGCATATATGCGAGCCGCACGAACGCATGGATGGGTCGTGCCGCAGGATGTGAGGACGATTGACATGGGATGGAAGCAGAACTAAGCACAGAAGGCAATAGTAAGGATTGAAGCGCGGACGGAGGAGATTGTCTTTTGCCAGAAAGCCTGTATCAGCGATGTATAGGAATCATGGGCGTGGTTGGAAAGGCCGATTGATAGCATATGTTGGTGGTGATATTAGTCCACTGGGTCACGACTAAGCGGTCTTGGTTGATGAAGGCGACAAGACCGGCTCCCTTGAATAGAAGTTGTCACCAGAATTTTCGTTTCGTGTCTTTATCTCCGTTTGTGTTTGAAATCTGGTTCCTTGAGGATGCTCGCAAGCCGAGGTTACATGTCCAGAGAAGAAGACATGGGAATTCCACCTGTGTGGTAATATGTATGAGGGGGCGAGATGTTGAGGCGCTGTACGTGAGAAGTGAGCATCAACCTCGTCTTTTTTGTTTTATTGTTCATATTCTTCATCATCATCATCTTCTTCTTCTTCTTCTTCTTCTTCTTCTTCTTCTTCTTCTTCTTCTTCTTTTATGCCTGAACAGTATTTTAACAAGTAAGCCTAGGGCATCAAAAGCAATATCAGTCAAAGAGTAAGTGCAAGGACTACCACGTAGACATGGAAGCCGGAAGTATAGACACACGAGCCAAGTGTCGTAGACGGGGCGACGTGGTTGCATGGACATGCCATCCATGACAATTCACGAATCACGTTGCATGCTGTCCATGGACAGTTAACGTTGCTTTTTTATTTATAGTTTTATTTATATTCTCTCTCTCTCTCTCTCTCTCTTTCTCTGTATTTGCTTTTTTGATCCCTCTTTCTTTTTTTCCATTTTCTGCCCATCCCCCTCTTACACACATGTCCTGCAAGTCAACCATTTCCATCACAACCACACATGCCTTCCCCCAAGATGCAACGCCGACGTGCGGACGCCAACGCGGATGCATGTGCGATGCGGGATGCGGATGCGAGCACTTCTATCCGGGCAGCAACCTTTTTCTATCCGGGCAGCAGTCCACTTTTCCTCGTGCATCCACCCCCTTACCTTCATTCCCACACCCTTTACAGTGTTATCCACACAACTAAATGGAATCTACTGTAGTGAAAAAATTTTCATTGGAATTATAGCATCGTAGCTCGCACCACAACACACCGCACCGCACCGCACCGCACCGCACCGCACAACCACATACTATATACTATCATAACCTCTCAAAGCCCAATTTATATATCTGATCATGCCTTAGTATATAGTATGTGGTTGTGCGGTGCGGTGCGGTGCGGTGCGGTGTGTTGTGGTGATTTTTAGGCGCTGCGCTACGAAGGAAATGCGACGATTTTTAGAGATAGAGATAATTGACAATTGACTACAGTTAGGTTTTGAGTGTATCCATGTGGGTGTGTGTAAATTGTATGGGGGGGTCTGGTAAATGACTACGCTAAGCTATTTCGGGCTGTAGTGGGGCGTCTGCTGCCCGGATAGAAAAAGGTTGCTGCCCGGATAGAAGTGCTCGCGGATGCGGATACATGACATGCCGTATCTGGCATCATCCACAGCAACAGCAACAGCAACATGCGGCACGCGGCACACGGCACGCGACATGCACGGCATGGCACGGCACGGCATGGCACGTCTAATGGCAATGACACCGCCAGACGGACATGCAGAGGGGGTGCCTGGGGAAGACAAATCGGAAGGGGGCAGAGGCGGTTTGTATGACTGTAGCTTTGGTCTCCAGTTTGGGCTGGCGATGTTCACCGACTGTAGAGTTTGTTGAGGCTGTTTTGTGTGTGTGTACATATGCATGTACTAGATATGTATGCATGCACTAGATATGTATGCATGTACTAGATATGTATGCATGTACTAGATATGTATGCATGTACTAGATATGTATGCATGTATGCTCAAGTATGCATGTATGTATAAAGTAAGCATATGCACATATCATGCATGCACATATCATGCATGCATCATGCCGCCTAACTGCAAATGCAGAACCTGGCTTCCGGGAGAAGAGAAAAGCATCACCGCCCAGGCCCGGCGGTCGCTGGGCCATTGCTGCCTGACGAGCGGCGAGACGGAGACGGGCAGAGTTGGGATGGGTATCTCTTTTCCTTTCTTTTTTTTTTCCCTTTCCTTTCCTTTCCTTTCTTCCTTTCTTCCTTTTTTCCCTCGGCAAACAACATCGGGGAACCCATCTCGCTAGCCGATCCGTCTCCGGCTCCGCCTCTTCGCGATCCGCTTTCCAGTTTACTTGCTTGCTTTTTTGTTTTCATTGCCCGCTTTATAAAATGACAAGAGGTTAACAGCAGGATCTGAAGTGGGCCGGATTTTTGCCTCGCAACGAAAAAAAAAAAAAAAAAAAAAAAAAAAGAAAAGCAAGATTAGGGGGCTCGCCTCGCGCACGGGTGCAACATGCATCGCGGGCATCGCGGCTTGGGACAAACATGACGGACAAGCAAATCAAACAGAAATCGCACACCCAGCGTGGGATGGTCTGGCCAGGGCTTTTCCAGAGCGGCGGCGTGGGAAATCCGAGGGACGAGAAGGAGGGGGAGAACTTCAGAGGAGGGGGGGGGGGGGTTCGGATGAGGCGCCCATCCGGGGGGGATGCCGTGGTGTATGGTACATGATGGATTGGATTTTCCGACCATCTGTTTGTTATATACGACGGTGACGGACAGGGAATGAAATGTATTTCTGCCAAGTCTATCGTAGAGACAAGCATGCTCGTTTGCAGCCCAGCCCAGCCCAGCCCAGCAGGAGATCGCGACGGACACAAATTGCACAGCCAACAACCCTTGGACTCTCGCGTACAACAGAGGACAGCCAAAGCGGCTGTTTTTGTTGTTTTGCATGCGCCTGCTTTGGTACCCCTTGTTGCTGCTTCTCAGCGGACAACGGACGAGCAAGTGTTCCCGGTGGCGTAAGGGGGGGGTCCGAAAGCCACATGCGCGCAACCGAGATGAATCCCAGACATTTTTCGCTTGATTTTGTTGATTCTTGTTTTTTACTCTTCTTCTTTTCTCCCCCTTGACCCAGGTTAAGCCAGGTTAAGCCAGGTCAACCCAGGAGGCGGGGCAAGAGCTGAGTGGTGTCCAAACGTGAACGAAAAAGGGGCAACAAGGAGGCGAAATAGAGTTGTGGATCCATGACCATGCATCTCCAGTCCATCTATCCATCATGTGGATTGTCCATGGCACGGTTGGGGATTGTGTTGGTGGGTTGGGGGAAAGCAAGGTGTGCAAAGCGCCAAGTGCCAACGGCCAACGTGCAAGCATAAGTGTCAGTGTAGAGGACAGCAAGTACCAAGTAGATTCACCGATTGGTTCGATGCAGCCCATGCCGCCCGTCTGCCAGAAGGGAAGGACCGTCATGGACGGAGAGCGGCCCGCGAGTCGGTGTGGAGGAGATGAATGATGGATGACGGAGATGGAGGTGGAGGAGGTGGAGTTGTGCATGGCATGGACATGAAGGCATGGAGGCTTGACAGGGGAGAGCGTCCATCTGAACTATCTGATCTGAGCGCCGTTGGTCGTGTCTGAAAAGTGACGAGTATGACGGGCGATTGGCTGGTGTTGTCGTTTTGTCGTTTTGTCTTTTTCCTTTTGGTGTTTTTCCTTTTGGTGTTTTTCCTTTGGTGTTTTCCCTTTTGGTGTTGCTGCACTGCGGGAGTCCTTGTCGCTCAATCAGGCTCATCATGTGCATGTATTGTCTGGTATGTGTCGAGTCCATGTCCAAACAACAAATCGGTGGCCACCACGCGCAGCACACGCGTCAGGCACCGTTGAAATGCTGGCGAAAAAAAAAAAAAATCACCAACAAGATTGCAAGTCGGCCTGGCCTGGCACATGCCGTCCGGACTACCGCATCGGGCTTCTCTCTCGCAACAAGGCATGTTGTCTGGAGCAGGAGGACATGGGGCCAGCACAGCACCGTATCTGAAGCAAGCCATTCCTGAAACACTCGCGTCGCGTCGCGCGCCCGAGCGGGCAGAAAAAAAAAGGCACAGTGATAGTAAAGCAAACAAGGTGGAAAAAACAAGAAAAAAGGGAAAAAAGGAAAGAAAAAGGAAAGAAAAAAAGGAAAAAAAAAAAGCCACATTAAACGTGTGGCATGTGCCGGGCCTGGCAACCCGCGGCCCGCTTCCGTGGCTTCCTAGGCTCTAGCTCATTTCTTGGCCTCTCTCCTCATTTCTCTATTCCATCTTTTTTTTTCTTTTTCTTATTCTTTCTTTTCTTTTTTTCTTTTTTTCTTTCTTTTTTCTGCTGTCAAGGTCCCGCCAGAGACATGGATGACACGCAGACATGACAGCCTCCCTCGTTTTGCTTCCTTTTTTCTTTCTTCTTCTTCTTCTTCTTTCTTTTTATATCATCGCGATTGCGTCGTTGGTCCTGGGTCCTGGCGCCGGAGCGCATTCCGGCCGAAGCAATGCCTGCCCCGCTGGCCTGCCCCTGCCAGGATCGCAAAGACGTTTCGTTGCCTGGTCGAAGAATAATGAACAAGGGGGGATGACCCCTTTTTTGGTCGTGTACATGCATGTGGGTAAGTGGAGGTGCATTGCCGGGGCTGGCCGTTGGCATCGATCGTGATGGAGACGGCGGGGATGCAGGCCGTGGACCAGCTACGAAATAGAGGCAAAACTGGTAATACTATTAAAAAAA
>SRPU01000789.1:0-13871 GCA_018360185.1 Claviceps lovelessii | reverse complement strand
CCCCCCCCCCCCCCCCCTCCTTTCCTTCGAGAGTTGGACCACCAGAGCAGCTCCCGAAATCATTAATCCGCGTTAGTATCACCAAAATGCAGCTCCAAGGTCCCTGGGCGCCACGGCCCATGCGAATGCCGGAACTGGCTGAAGATTGAAGAACATGCACGAGGAATGTCCTGACATTCGGCCAGGACTATAGAAAACGTCTTGTTGAGCGGTCGACGTGCCTTGGGTGCGTTGCACTATCATTTGTTATCCTCGCCGGGTGTCTACGTAGAGCTGGTTTTCACAGACCAGAGACCACCGCGCCGCCTTATTCCGTGACTTGACTTTTCATTCACCTTGACTTCACTTCCCTCTTGACCTTGACCTTTGCCTATTTCTTACAACTCTTTTAATTGTTACACTCTTCCTTGTGGCTTCTTTTAACCACAACAATCTTCTTGGCCTCCTGTTGGTTTTTTTTTTGTTTATTCTTTTCTTCTTCTGCCTCTCCATGCGGACGATACCTCTGAATTCAGCGGCTTGCAAGCTCATCCATCACCTGGTTTCTTGCTGCGACCGTGTGCTTTTTGTTTCTTACATTTTCGGCTGATACACCGTCGACAAATCATCCAATCATCCACTTCCAGCCTGCCAGTAGACCTGACGGATGGTCCAGTCAGTGACGGGAATTTAGAAGTTTCTTGCTCTAGCGTTCCCTCCCGTCATGACGACCTCTCATGTGCGGCGTCACCGCGGCGGTGGCAGCCATCTCCAAGAGCTGTCGATCAAGCAGGAAATGGATGCTTCACACTCGAGTGAGCCTGACCATGACGAGATGGGAGAGCATCTCAACGGGGACGACTTGAGGTCGGCGGCTTCCAACATGGGTGCGTCGACGGCCATGCGTCGTGCAGATCATGGTCTTAGAAATGGAAGGTCTGATGCCCGTAAGTCGTATGCTCGTCGTTTCTTCTTCAGTTTCTACTATTCAAGACTGGTCTGACGAGACTGGCAGCACCGCCTAGTGAGCGCAGCACAGAGCCAGGCCCTCTGCTCCGAGAGATAAGAACTCGAGCTCCTGTCAGTGGCCCATCTGCTGCAAGTCCCGTCCACAACCCAAGCGAGAGCTTCTTCAACGTATCGTTTCAGGACATCGGCAAGCGAGTGAAAGCCTGTAACGATACTCTTGGTGAGCTACAGCACCTTGGCGTTTCGCACGCCGTTCAATTGCCCGAGCTGGTTCTCGTTGGCGACCAGTCCGCAGGCAAGTCCAGTCTCATGTCTGGCCTGGCCAATCTTGATCTGCCGCGAAGCGAAGGCACTTGCACGCGCTGTCCACTCCACATTCGAGTTTCAGAAAACAGCGACTGGTCGTGTCGCGTGTCGATTCGCAAGGAGTACTCCTACCAACCTCCGGCCGACCGCCCTATTCACGAGACTGACGTGACCGACGAAGACCCCTTCTTCCCCTGGCGCAAACAACGGTCAATAGCTACTCATGAGTTCAAGACCGTGCATGACAAGTGTCAGATTGAGGAGGTGCTACGATGGGCTCAAATCGCGATACTCAACGACGATAAGCATCACAGCTTGTTCATTCCCGGATCCGGAGGCATCGCCGTCAACACACCCGTGGCAGAAGCCGCCGAAACAACCACTGCGAAATTCTCGCCCAACATCGTGGCCCTGGAAATCAAGGGTCCGAACTTGCCAGACCTGTCTTTCTACGACATGCCGGGCATTTTTCAGAATCCTGCGGATGCACGCGACGATTATTTGGTCAACGTGGTTCGCAATCTATCTAGGGCATACATTGAACATCCATCTGCCATCATCATGTGTGCAATGCCTATGAACAGCGACGCCGAGAATTCCTCTACCTTTGGCCTTACTCGACGGCTGAAAGCATCCAAGAGAACGATTGGAGTACTCACCAAAGCAGACCTGTTACCCGAAGGCGGTAATCACGACCAATGGCTCGCTGTCATGAAGCAGCAGACACACGTGACCGGTCTGGGGTATTTTATCACCTCTCGGCCTCAAGGCAAGGACTTGGACGACTTGAAGCGTTGGGAAGAACATGTTTTCGAAGACCACTCCGTCGGGAGCTGGCCAAGTCCCTTTTATGAGTTTGCCGATCGATGTGGAGTGGAAAAACTCAAGTCGTTTCTGTCCGAGCACCTGGGAGAGGCATTTCTAAAAAGGTGCGATATACGATTGTGGTTTTGTTTCCTTCTTTTTTCCTTCTTTTTTCCTTATTTTCCCCTCTTTTTTCCCCTTCTTTTTTCCCCTTTCCTTTCTTTTAATTTTAAAACAACTTCGCCGACGTCTTACTGACGAGAGTGATATAGTCTCCCCAACATCAAGTCCAAGCTCAAGCAGCACTTTGACAAAACTCAGGCCCAGCTTAAGATGCTGCCGGAACTGCCTGATAATGTGGAGCTAGAGATCCAGACTGGGCTTATGAGGTTTGCGGACAGTTCGAGAATCAAGTTGGATGACTTCATGAGGCATTTCAATACCCTTCCGAAGGACTTCCGCAATTGCCTTTTGGCTATCAAGCCCAAGTTTACCTTCAAAGACCCATCGGACTTTCCCGTGCTCGAAATATCCGACGATGAGTCTGACAATGCTTCCGTCAACACAAATCACACGACGGCGACGGCGACACCGTCGGCAAAACGTCGATCTGCAGCAGCTGCAACCACACCCTCGAAAAGGCCTCGTGTAGATGCTTCAACGAACGGTATAGCGCCACCCATACCCAATGGTCGTGTCAAACCAGAGGAACAAAATGGATTGAGCATGAGAGGCGGCGTCGGTGTGAATCCAGGAGCTCAAAACGGGTTGCTACCAGAACCTTTCGCCCAGTTCACCGAGGTTGGGCGAGGGTTCCGCTCGCTTCGCCAAGTACGAGAAGAAATACAAGCAAAGACGACTTCGGGAATGCCGGATCGAACGTCGGATGAGGTCTACAATGACCTCGTCATGGAGTCAGTGCGGCCGTGGAAGGGCCCCATGGACGTATTCATCACGCGAGCTATGCGAGATTTGCTGCAAAAGTTGGGAGCTGCGCTCAACGAGTCCCTTGAAAATCTCAAGAAGAGGTCTATCTACAAAAAAGCCAACCAGCACTTGCGCAGCTGTATCGAAGAACACAAGCTAGCAATTAAGAGTGACCTAGATCTTCTATACCAAGATGAGGTGGAGCGATTGCTTACTTTCAACGAAGAGGCGTTTGCGCAGTATAATGCTGAAGAATTAGCGGAACTCACTCGATTTCGACACTATATGCGCATGAAAGCTATCGGACCTGACCCCGGTAAATTCGTGCCAGGTGACCAGCTCTCCGAGGACAAGCGAGCACAAGATACGAAGAAACGAACGGCAGAGATTGGCAAGATTGGACCAGACCGCTTCGCGCGAGAAATTGAGGTGGTTGCATATGTTAGAGGCTACTACCGCCTTGCTGCCCTGCGCTTCGCTGACGCGGTGTCGCAAAGAGTCATTTGTCGCATGATTCCTTCCATTCGCCGCGAGCTTCCCTATTACATGGAGAGCAAATTAGGCCTTCGTCGTCCCGATGCCGCCAACGTCTACGTGGAATTGATGGAGGAGGACGACAGAACGGCCGAGATGAGAAAGAACCTCAAGATCGAGAAGGAGAAGTTTGAAAAGGCTCTCGCTAGTATCAGCGCACTCGAGACTGGAGCTAGTGGGAACATGTCGGACTTTTCCATGACGGAGAGTATAACGGATGTCGCTACACAGCGAGCGGAGCAACCTGTTGCTGGCGATGACTGTAGTGCAGGCATCGAAGACGAAGACGAGATGTAGAATGGGGGTTCATATTTTCTGTGATGGAGAGAGAACGTCTCTGTATGTGTTTCTGCGCCAACAGGCTCAAATGGTCCGATACAAATGGAGGATGAGAGCGTTGGCCGAATCAGAGAAAGGGATACCACCAGCGTGAACAGGTGTCAAGACTGGATGAATTGCTCGTGATGAAAGGATAGGCAACCACCCGAATGCCGAAGCTACATTGCTGACAATGGCTGCAAAGGTACTAGCGAGCTTGGCGTGTCAGGACACGGAAACGAAACGTAAATGTGGACACAAGTCATGGAATGGATGCATAGACTGTCGACAAAGAAATAAACATGGAAGCGGAATCGCTTGTGATGGTGAGGGGGGGAAAAATGGCACTGTATAAATAGCTTGTCCCATGGTTACTTTTGTACCATTGTTCGGAAAGAATTTCGCGGACGAGCTATGGTTCGCTAGGCCGGTAAAACAGAGAACGACGGGCATGCAGGCCAAACCAAACCGAGAAAGACAGAAATTGTATAACAAGATACTTGGCAGGCAATTGGGCAAAATTGAGCGTTTTATAGCGATGTGGTAGCCTGTGATTTTAGCACGCGAAATACAAGGGATTTGCTCGTCAGGCATCATGCCTTTGGAGAAAGGGAAGCCAAGCAAGCAAGTAAGTGAGCCTCGTCAGCCATAACGCCCCCTCGCTGTCAATTGATGGCCACAATAGTCCGCGATGATCAGACCTCAGTGGCATGTACACCTCGGTGGCAGGCGACGAACCAGACCTTCCTCCACCTCGTCGACCCATCGCGGGCATTCCAAATCGTCCAGGAAAGACGCAACCACGTTTTGCCGCCCAATGCGCGGAACAGCCTGCCGCGGCGGGCGACCAGTCATGCCTTTTCACAAGCCCAAAGGCCCTAATGGATGTGCAATCTAAGTTTGTCTAGGAAATGCTATCTACTCAGCCCTTTTTGTTTATGTCCACGTTCATCGGCCGCGTCGGTTGTTGAGGATATTAAGCTTAAAAGTGTCTACTCGTTACAGTACATGGACCTAATGAATAAGGCATTCTAAATTATGTGTAAACACTATTTTCGTAGTTTTTTTTTTTTTTTTTTTTTTTTATTCTACAGGATATTGACCTATCCATTTCGGATACGAAAACACAAAAAGTGTCCATGTGCGAAGAGTTTTCTTGGGTCGGGGGACTTGTTTTGGGGATAGGATTGGGAAGGATGCGCGATTTGGGGTATGGCGCTGGTTACTTCATCCTTCTTGTTGGTATCGAGACGTTCATGCAGTAGGCCGTTTAGGATGCGAAACCACAAAATGTCTACCCACGACGACTGTCGGGGCTGGCGGACTCGTTTTGGGGATGAGAGTGATGAGGCTGTGAGGTACGGTGTGGAGGCCTTGGTGGTAGTGGCGCTGGGTAGAACCAGAGGAGTATGAGGAACGGGGTAGACGTAGGGCGGCGGCTTGCATCTTGGGGGCTCAAGCGGAAGATGGCACGGCGCGGTGAAGAAGACCGATGCTGTGGCTGGATAGAAGTTCTGGGGAGGGGAGATCCATGAACAGGCTGATGGAGTGTGTATGAGTGTCCGTCTCGGCGGTTGTGGTTGCGGGGGATGCTGGTGCGCCGTTTTGTACGCGCGAGAGGCTTAGGGCGGTGGGAATAGGAACTGTGAGCGGACTGTTTGGAGACGATGTTTTTGTCCATCTACGGGCTCGTCCTTGGGGGGGTTTATGTGAGGCTTTTTCAGTTTTATTTCTTGTTCAATGACACACACGCCGCGAGAAAAGAAGGGGGGGGGGGGGGGGGGGGATAAGCAGGAAGACAGGTAGACGGAATCATGTACTCCAGGATTCCCTCCAATCGGGTATCCATCTTGTACCCCTACTTTTCTCGCTTGTGTCGAGCCCCTTGGAGCGGAGAAAAGGCGGACGGACTTGTCCACAATCAGTGCACTCACTGTTGGCCTAGGTCTGATGATGAGAACGGTCAACAGTGTTGGTCTGCCATGACACTGGTTCGCCTGCATAAGACAGGGGGAGGAGCTTGTAAATGAGGAACGGGTGCCCCATGGATGGGAGGGGGGACACGCCATCACAGTCATGAAAGCGAGGCACACATGGCCGATGCGGCAATCAAAACAGTGGAAATGCGATGTGTGTCCAGGTTATCGTGGTGGGTGACAGTCATGTGTCTACTAACCCGGCATTTCGTAGTACTCGAGATGATGACGATGGCGATCGTTTGAATAGAACACGTTGAGTCGAGTCTGCGTCAAGGATGGGGAGAGAAATAGTGATTGCAGGTATATGCTGTTGTGTCAAGAAATGTATATTGTTATATCAAGCTTTAGAAAAATGGAAGAATAAATAAGTGTCTGGATGGACAGGAAATAGTTTACACAGTGCTTTCAACTTTGCACAATTCTTTTTCTTGGGCCGAGGCCAACACCCCCCTGTTTTACCCTTTATGATACCGCAATTATACAACATCGTCCTAGTTTGTACTTTTAGGTTGGTTTTTCAGAACAATTATGGCGCCTACCACTTTCGCAACTTGAGCGGGCCGCGTGGCTTTCTGCCCAACACGGGCACAGAGCCTCGGGACCCGGTAGGCTGAGCAGCGCCTGTGAAATTTCCCGAGGGAAGTATGACGGTGCCCGTGTTGTGTATAGTTCCGGCGCTGGTTGTGACGTTGACAGAGGGGAATGGCATCTGAGATGGGGCAGTTCCAGTTGCAGCGGCAACGGCAGAAGACAGGTATCGGTGGCTCGCGACATGGCCTTCGCCGTGGCAAGACTCGCCGCTGTGCTTCTTCATACAAACGGTCTCGCCCGTGAAGATGTTGATGATGATAATCTCAATATTGTCACCGCCGTGACCGCCGCTGACCGACTTGGTCAAGGTGGCGTAGTGGTCAAGGGTCTGGACAATCGTCTGGGCCTGCAAAGATGCCGTGACAGCAGCTGGCTGAGCCGAGGCAGGACTTGGCTGGACAGTAACGACAACAGTCTTGGGGCCCTGGGGTTGAGATGCTGGAGCAGTGTTGGCAGCAAGAGGCTCGGGACTTGAAGAGACGGTGATCACAGCTGGGGTTTGTTGCTGCTGCTGCTTCTCTTGCGTGCCTGTCACAACAGACGGTGACAATGGAGCCTCCAGAGACGGTCGGATCCGGGCCGCAGGAACTATTGCAACCGGCTTGACAGGCGGGTCTGCCTCCATCGTCACCGTCACCGTCTTAGGCGTCGAATCCAAAAATCCCTCGAGGCTTTCGGGCTGAACAGTCGTGGTGACTTGTGGTGGCTGAGTGTGCCCCTGAGCGTCCCCCTGAGAGTTCCCCTGGATCAAGGGGACGGTTTGTGGCCCAGGCTGCTGACCAGACTGCGGCCGTGGTGAGACGGATGGGCCATCAATAGATGGACCATCAATGAGCTGTGTAACGTAGACGGTATGAATGCCTACAGTCACTGTGCACTCAACTGTCACCGTGTGCGTGGGGGCTTCTTCCTGCGCCAGACTGACGTACACGGTCTGAGGAGGCTGTGTGACAGTGATGACACTGGCCCCATTACTTGTTGACAGTCCGGGTGCCGGGCAAGGGCAGCACTCGTTCGAGATCTCGCCTGGTGGACGTCGACCAAACCGGGCATGGGCAACAGGCGCCAGGGCCAGCGCCGTCCAAGAAATAGCGCGAAGCATAGAGAATGAGGTCGGTTGGCAGCCTGAAAAGTAGGAAGAGAGAGCGAAGATTAAGTCGCCAGAAAGAAGACGAGTAATGAGGAAAAGAAAAAAGAGTGATAAAATTCGCCAAATTCGGGGTTTGGCTCAGAATCAAATCTTGAGTGACTTAGTCAGTTGTATGGCAATAACGATGCTTCATGATGCGATGTGGTGGGAGATGGCAAACATGTTGAATGAGAGCGGCTTCTGCTACCTTTTATCTCCATCCAAGCTGCTTCACATCAATGAAAATCATGGACTCTGCCAAATATATCACCGCATCAACCAGTGTCGATACCCAGGACTCAGGAGCTCGAAAGCAACCCTTCCTCCTTCCCCCCTTACACGAATGCCCGCCCGCGCAGCTACGAGACTGGGCGGGTTTTCCTCATCAGCAGCCATTGTCAAGATTGGTTTCATGATTGCGTAAAGGGAAGAATATCGAGACAAGACATCTCGATGCAAGGCCGACAAGGAGTGGTCACGGCCATTGGCTGCCGTCTGGACTGGCTTTCCATCTCGAGCGGGGCCAAGGGCAGGTTGACCAGGGTTTTTGGATGGAGGCAGGGAGGGAAGTCCTCAGTCGTCAATGGGTTGATGCCCAGAAACAAGTTTGTGATGATGAAGAAAGCGTCGCAAGGACGACAGGAGCGGAGCGATGAAAGAATTATGATGCCTTTGTAATTACAAATCATGTGTGTACATGGTGGGAGCATCAGGACTGGAAAATCGGGATGTCGTTAAAATACAACCAAAACACTTGGTTGAAGATGACGCTGCCTGACCTGGAGGTGCCTTCTCGGGCCGTCATTTTCCCGGGCGGCCAAATCGCATTATCCGCCCCACATTTGGCGGCTCCATCGTTAAGCATCGACCGAGTGGCTTCGTCGAGAAGATCAACATCATCTCATGAGCACAGAGCATGTTGTTGGTGACTTGAGCGTGTATGTCTTGCACGCTTAAAGCACCAAAAGAACAGTAGTGGATTGTGATATCTGTGCCGTTGCAGCATGGGAAACTGCCAGTCGTGCCTCGGCCGGCGCGATCATCACGATTATGAAGAGGTTAGACTCACTTGCCACGTGCCTGGACGCGCGAATTCCTGTCCGACAGCCTTTTGTTCTTTCTTCTTCTTCTTGTTCTTGTCTACTCTCTCTTCTTCTTTTCCCTTTTCCCCCCTGGTTGCTAACCAATCTTTCAAGAACGACGAAACCTGCCTGCTGTACGATGATGGCCATGGAATGCAGTATGGCAGTTTCGACGACCAATACGTGGGTGGTGACGAATCAGTTGAATCTTGGCGGGAAAATGACGCGTTGCAGCAAGTGATTGCCAAAACCTCAAAGTACGTGCGTCTTGTTGCGAAGCGTCAACATTACGTCGCTGACATACAGAAACAGTAGCATGGTAGATGTGTTTGAGGCCGAACCTCACCACGCCTTCGGTCACGCCGGGACTTTCCTTCCGTCCCCCTACGCTGGACGAGGGGCCAAAGCTACTCGGTTTGACAGTCTCGCATCCAAGTTGAACCGCAAAGATGGCAGTGTTTCCCGAAAAATGAAGATAGATTGGATCGCCCACGAGCGCGCCAATGGCGGCCACGGCGGCCACGACGGTCACAGCAGCCATAGCGGTCCCAGCCACGCTGACGACAATATAGAAATGCACAGCAATCGATCGACAAGCATCAAAACTTTGCACGATGGAACGAACGGTCCGCTTGTCGGTACCTTTGCCGATGCCGCCGCCGCAATGGAATGAGGGATGTGATTCGACCGGCCGGAGACATTTGGCGAGTTCTTGAACTTCGCTTTGCACTCTGGCACTTTTTTTTGCCCCACCTCCAGTGTGTTCATTTTCTCGGCATTACTGGAAGGCACAACAGCTCGTGCCGGCTACCTTGCATGCACTCGAAAGAGAGAAGCAGCAGACTCTCAACTTCTTTCCTTTGGGTTGTCGCCAGACATTTATTGTCTCCACGCCTACCACCTTCATCTCTGCCTTGTTATACCCAATACCATTTTTTCCCTATCTTTCCCCACCTCCTCCACCTTCCCCCCCCCCCCCCCCCCCCCCCCCCCCCCCCCCCCTCCCCCTCGCCCCCTCCTCTTTCTCTCCATAAGACACCTGCCTTGTCGAAACTTCCATCCTGGCTTTACACCTTGCCAATGACTAAAACCCCCTACCGACGTATAATACTTTTCATTTGTTACATATTATGGACACGGAGGACAAACTGTACAAAAACAATTCAAGATATTGATATAGAGAGGAGTTGGGTTGAACTCTGAATTCTTGTTTCGCGAAAAGGAAAGAGAGAAATTTCCTCCTCGAAAGCCAGGCTCACCAGGACCGACATATTATATAGACCACGTCGGTCACCTTCTTTCATTGGTCGACGAACGACATTCATACATCCACCGACTTCTCGAATGCGCCATAAAAGAATAAAAGAAAAAGGTTCGTCTTTGCCGCTCCGACTTTGAGTCTCCTCTGTCAGCCGCCCGCACCCACCACACCCACCACAACGAGTTGCAGGGATCCATGCGAGTAAGGCGACACGCAATTTTACTTTTTTTTTTGCGCACACACAATGTCTACTGATGGTCCAACATGTGCACGGCAGCCATACTAGTGGAGCGTCCGTTCTACCAGTCCTGGAAAACCGGAGCTCAGAGGCTCAAAGGCTCAGAGCCCTGTCTGTCGAATTGATCATTGATTACTCCGTTTTCGGCTCGCACCGCTTCTTTAGTTCCCAGGCCCGCCGCCAGTGAGGGGCAGAGCAAGGATCTTGCCGCACTTCACTCCAAGCTGTCGGGACGGCGCCTACAGGAATGAATGACTCTTGCGATTCATCATTCTCGAACAAACGAAAGGCTAGGGGGCGGCGCGCACGACGTGCGTTGATCTGCATCGAAATTGGCCTCAAATAGCGGTCACGCAAGCCAGTGGTGCGTCGACCGTTGCGGTGGCCCCAGAACAGGTGTTGTGTGGGCAATGGGCTTGAGAATAATGCAGCGGCTATCCATTTCATGACAATGTACGGGACTGGACTGTGGACCATCACACACATCCTTGCTGCTGAACAGCGTCTGTTGGCCACGGCAATGGATGGGGTTGACCCTGTCACAGTCACAACCTGGATTCGACTCTCAGCCCTCAAGCGGTCCACCTCTCTCACGCAACACATCCAGCCTGCAGCAAGAAGACGTCCCAAAGCTTCACGCGTCAACCTTGCTGTCACGGTACCCGACCCCCCTGACGCAAACGTGCATCTCAAAGCCATAGCGTGTGATCCTGCATGACCATGTAGCATTCAGGGGGCCATATTGGTGCGCGCTGTTTCCGAATACCGACGTGATGGGACGTTGCCCACATCAATCTGCCAGCCCATTCAGCCCAGCCAACCCGGCCAGAACCATCATTGATCTCGTGCACATGGCGCGCCTGCACCCTGCTTGTCAACTGTCTTTGGCAATTCGAACCCCAATTACCTTAGCAAACACCAAACCTTAAGTCCGATAAGCGAGTATGGGCTCGCGCGCGCACACACATACGCACACACACATGCGCACAATGGCACACAATGACGAGCGTCGCCCTGGCGCTGAGAAGTATCTTGGCAACGACAAGACATTCTAATTGCGTTTAATTAACGACGTCTTACTATCAACAGCAGTGGGTGCATAATGGAGTCGTCCGGGTTCGCAAAACCAAACCCTGTATCCCTCACCCTAAAAACGACGAAACGGCGTCGTCGAAGCTCGTGCCGCGCAAGTCTTTTTTTTTTTTTTTTTTTTTTTTTTTTTTTTTTTTTTTTTTTTTTTTGCAGTTTCTTGACCACCTGACACGGGCCACCGCTTCTCTAGCACCGAGCCTATCAAGTACTGTCTGATTTGCTCCTCATTCCTTTTTTTCCCTCTTTTTTTTTTCCCTCCGTCATGATCACCTGAAAACGTCTTCTGGAGCTCAATCGTTGGCTCGTTGCCTGCTGTGGCCACCGACGGCCCACTCATAACTAGACATTATTTCTATAGGACACATTTACTGATCCAGGGCTTTGCAAAAATGACGAGATAAAAGGATTAATCCTGGCTCACGCAGCATGGTCCGCCATGTGCCGGTCATGGATTTTTGGTATCTATTCAATGTGGAATGAAAGCTTTCCAAAATGTAGGCAGTATAAAAGACAAACTGTGCACAGTGGCAATCGAGAACATCTGACCGCCCAATGCCGTGAAACGGAATTGGAAAAGGCATAATTTTTTTCCTTTTTTTTTTCTTCCGATGTGAGAGCCCCTCCCACTCAAGGCAAGCCGGCTTGTGTTCCAAGCCAACGCCAACACCGACGCCAATTCCCGCGGTATCTTCTCTGACACCGTCTATACCTCCCACAGCCGCAAACACGACTGCACGCATAACCGCCGTTGCTGTTCTGAAGTGCAAGAAAAAAACCGATGCTGATGCAATACACCAAACGAATTGGATAGGCTAGGCTTCAGTGACGTCGATGCCAACCAACCAAACCATTTCGGACGATCGGGAGATATGCCCCTGGCTTGTGATGTCCTTTTTACCCTTTTCGAACCCCCAGTACATATTCTTTTCTTTTTTGCCCCCTCCAACATCCTTTCCACATCTCCCTGCCCGCACGCGTTCCCTATTTCGAAGTATTCTGTCCCCGTCCGGATTCGGCGGTGCGCGGGCTCGCTGGTGGGTTGTTTCTCTTTTACTCGTCATATCGTACCATTCGTCGAGCCCTTTTCTACCTTGTTGTGTATCGCAACATTATGGGAACCCCCCCCCCCCTCCTTCCTCTCCACCCTTCTTCCCTCGCCATTCTGCCCCTGATGTTGTTACTGCACAAAAGTGAAAGCATTAGCCGCGATTCCATTGTGTCCCCAATGCTTCTGGGAAGCGCGCTCCCCCCTGCTGACGTCGCGTTGGAACTCACCCTGCGCACCCCCTCCCCCCATCCCCTCTGTTCTCTCCCGCGTTGCTGGCCTCGTGGAAGGCTTTTCTTCTGTTTGTTTTCGTTGGTCTAGGTCGCACTCTATGGCACGAGGAATTGTAAGTAATAGAGCCAGGACAAGGTACGCCAAGAGCACCAAAAAAAAAAAAAGAAGGGGGAACAAGAAAATGGTAATGGCAACGGGAGTGGGAGTGGCAACGGGAGTGGAAACCCGGGAAAGTGAACGTGCAAAGAAAAAGCAAAGAATGCCGTGATGAAGGATCAGCAAGAATCGAGGCCAGAAAGACGACAACCATGAGAAACGATGAGAGAGATGAGAAGAAGAAAATCCGCCATACCTGGCCCAGCGACTGTAGTTTGCTGAGATGCTCTTCGCGCATGCGGTAAATCTGATCACGTATATCGTCCATCTCGATGCAGGTACGTTCTATCGTGGCATTCCTGTTCCCCTCTCGCTGCCAGCGCTGCACGTTCCGGTACATCTTGTCATAACGACGCTCCTTCTTGTCGATATCGAGGCAAATCTTACACAGGTCCCTCTCTACCTTTGTCTCATAGACCAGCTTGAGCCCACACGTCTCACCCGTTCGGTACTCCTTGTTGCATTGCTGGCGGAAGTGTCCCCAGCGCCAATAGCCGCAGCTCCAGCGTGTCTGATCGAAGTAGCACATGGTCGAGGGGGAGCATCGGCCAGGCGGCGACACAGAATCGGCCCCCGGGTGAGAGAGTGAGGAGAAGGAAAGAAAAAAACCTTGCAGGAACCGGCAATCCCGTCGTCAGCCAGTAACCTGCAAATGGAGACCCAGGCCCAGACGATTTGCCGGACCCTTTTTGGAGAGAGAACCGCCGTTCGGCTGTTGTGTCCTAGTGCCTCGTGCTTCATGCTTTGTGCTTCATTCTTCATGCTTCGTGCTTCATACATCATACATCATACCTCATACATCATACCTCATACTTCATACCTTGTACCTCATACCTCATACCTCATACCCCATACCCCATACCCCATACCTCATGCTTCATACCTCATCCCTCATACCATGCCTGACGCCTCACACCTCACGCCTCACGCCTCACAGCCTCACGCCCTCCATGTCCTGTTCAGCCCTACCCAGCTCAGCCCTACCCAGCTCCGAGCAAGGTTTCTTTCCATGGGTGGGTGTTTTGGCAACAACTTGTCTGTTCCGTTGCGCCAAACAGAGTTGGGAGAAGGGTATCAAAGTCACTTACCGGCTTCTTCAGCTCCGTCCAATGCAAGATGACGCCCTGCACCGTTTGGATCCCAAAGCGGATGAGAGATTCGGTAAACACGATACCAACCTGGGTCACGACTGTGATTTTGATTCAGAGAGAGAGTGTTTTTTTTTTT
>SRPU01000788.1:0-13886 GCA_018360185.1 Claviceps lovelessii | reverse complement strand
CTATGCTAGTTTTAACTATATATAAATATATACTACTAGCTAAACTTAACTAGTATTATAGAAAAGTATATATTATAAAACTAGAATTAGTATAGGTTAGTAAAGGTATAGTAAAGTAGTAAATTACCTTTAAAAGTAGTTTATATATTATTATAAGTTACTTTAGTAACTTTTATTAAGCACTATATTAATTTCTTACTATTCCCCTTAGGCTACTATCTTTTTACTAAAACCCTTTTACTAGCTTTTATATATTTATAATATAAGCTATACTAGCTAGTAGCTAGCTATTAATAAACTAATTATTAGCTAACTATTAATTATATAAAAAAGAAAGAGATAATTATAAAAGCTACCCTTTTTTTTTTATTTTTAGCTTTTTCTTTTCTTTCTTTCTTTTTTATTAATTACTTTTATTATAAATATATCCCTAACCTTTTATTATAATAATACTATTATATTACTACTCCCTACTAACTATAAGGCTAATTAAAATATTATTTATAAATAAAATTATTACTTTAAAGGTAAGTATTAACTTTAACTAAATATATTATTACTACTAATTTATAAAATAGCTAGGCTAGCTTAAGAACTAGCTTTATAAGGCTTACTTAATATAAATTAAAAATATTAATAAATAGTGTTATTATATTAAAAATTAAAACTCTCTTAATACCTATACTATTACTATCTTTAATTTATATAAATATTAATAGTATATACTTTAAGTATATAAAAGCTAAAAAAACTTATTTAAAAATAAGTATTTTATATATTATTTATATTAATAGTAGGTTAATAGCTAATTAGTGCTATAGCTAAACTAAAATATTACCTTATACTAAAAAACTATTAAATAAATAATAAATATATAAAACCTTTATATCTTTAAAAAGTATATTAATATAAGTTTATAGTAATATTATTATAATATTATTATAGTATTAGTATAATACTAACTTAGAAATAGGCTAGGGAGTATAATACTATTTAAAAAAAGGTATAATAACTTATAAAGAAGGTAGGGGTAGCTACTATAGTAATAATATAATTATTTAGTAATACTATAGTAATTTTAGCCTTAACTTTAGTTAGGGGTAAAATACTACTATAGGCTTATTATATTACTAATATACTAAAGAAGTATAATAATATTTTATAGAAGATTTATAAGCTTAGCTTAATTATAGTATAGAGCTATATTAAAAAGGGAAAAGAGAAAAAAGTAGTAAAAAATAAAGGGAAAAAAAAAGAAAAGATTAGTAAAAAGGCTAAGGAAAAGTAAGGCTAGGGCTAGTATAGGTATATTATATTTATAATGTTTTATTATTATTTATTATTTATTATTTAATATAATTTATATATTAAACTATTTTATACTTACTATAATATCTTTATAGCTTTTTACTACTTCTATCTTTATACTATACTAGGTACCTAGCCTTACTAAGTCTTTAATATTTTTAGTTTATTATTATTATAAAGTATATATAAGCCTAAACTAAGGAATATACCTAATTAAAATAAGCTATTTTATAAGTATAGTAGCTAGTTTATTTTTTTTAGGGCCTTTTTAACCTTATATTAATTATATACTAATAGTATATTTATATTTATAAAGTAAAAATAGTTAAAGTTTTTATAAAAAAGTAAAATATAATAATAGTTTTTATTATTAATTTAGTAGTTATATATTAATAAATTTACTTTAGGAATATAGTAGTTATAAAGAAAGGTATTAAGCTTAATTTTTTTTATATATATTTAAATAAATACTATAGATTTATACTTAATAAAGCTAAAGTAAATATAAATTATTTTAATAATAAAGGTAAAGTTAAAGTTAAGCTTTATTACTATATATTTAACTTAAGTTTAGTATACTTATATAGCAGTCCTTTCCTTATATTAGTAGTTTTTTTACTTTAAAGTAAATACTTTAGTTAAAAATAGTTTAAGGAAATAATTATAAAGCTAATTTAAAAATAATATATAGTTTAGGTAGTTATTAGGATTTAGGGGGTATTTATATCCTTAGTATATTAGTCTTTAATAGAGTTAGGCTACTATTATAGTATAGGTATTTTAAATTTAGTTAGCTATACTATTAGCTTTAATTTAATAATAAAAGTAAAGTAAGTAGTAGTTAAGGTAAAGGTTAATTAAAGCTACTACTAACTTAATTTTAATAAAGGCTTATAGTATAGCCTTAAAGGCCTTAGTAATTATTCTTAAGTATTTAGTTTACTTAAAAATAAATACCTTAACTATTTCTTTTATCTTACTATTAATTATTATAAAGGTATAGTATAATTTTATACTATAAATAATAATACTTTAAATTACTTATATATATAATAAATATATATTTTATAGTAAATAACCCTATATTAATGCTATTAGTGTTATAAATATAAGCTATTACTATATTAATTTTAACTTAACTTAGCTTTAGTATGCCTTTTATTATAGTTTTTAATAAATTTAAACCTTTAGAAAGTAAGTAAATTAAATTAGCTATATTATATTAATACTAAGTAGACTAAAGTTATAATTATAGTATAGTGTTTTATAAAGTATATAAGTTTACTCTTTTTTAGGTTAAATTTAAAGCCTAATTTTTAAAACTAATTTTAGTAAATTATCTATATAGCCTTAAGGTAGTTCTATATCTCTTTTATTATATAATTATATACTAAAATATTTATATTATTAAAAAAGCTTATTACTAATATAAACTATATAGCCTAAAGTTTAATATATAATAGTATAATATAAAGTAAAAAGAAAATAAGGAAAATAAAAAACCTTTATAGTACCCCTATAGTAATAAGTAAGAGGCTAATTATTTTATTATTAAAAAAAAGGTAGGTAGTATACTTAGTAATAAAAAAGTAGGTTTATACTATAATTTAAATAAAAATACTAGTAGTAATAAAGATATAAATAAGTTATTTATAATAAATAATATTAAAGGCTACTAATATATTTAGCTAAAGTAGTAATATAATACTACTATAGTATTATACTATATATAAAAATTTTACTAATATACTTAATATAACTTCTATAAACTAATTTACTTTATTATTTATTTATAAGTTAGGTAGCACTTTACTTAATTTAGCTATAAGGGTAAGCTAACTTACTATTACTACTTTTATAACCTTACTAATTATATTAAAAAGTAAAATTAAATACTAAGCCCCTACCCTTTATTACTTTATTAAAGTTTTACTTAGTTTATTAAAAATAATAACTTTTACTTATTAAAATAAAGCTAGGTAATAACTAATATAGTAATATATATTTAGTAAGTAAGTAAGGATTTATACTAATAGCTTACTATAAACTTTAAGGTAGCTTATTAGAAGTTTATTAAGTTTAAGTATTTTTTAGCTAAATAGGCTCTTTATAATACTATAGATTTTATTAGTATTAAATTAATCCTTAGTTAAAAATATAATAATATTAAGGTAATTATTTAAATTACTTAATATATTATTAAGTTAAGCTTAGAAAAAAAAAAAGAAATACTTAGCTAAAGTAGTAGCTTTCTTTTAATATATTTTAATAGTTATAATATTTATATCTTTACTTTATAAAAAAGTAGAGATTTACTATTATTTTAATAGTAAGTTATTATAAAGCTATACTTATTATTTAAGCTTTTAAAGGTTTTTATATTAAATAGTTATAGCCTTAACTATTATATACTAAATACTATACTATTTATTATAAATAACTTAGTTTTATATTTATACTATATTAGTTATATACTATTAGTTCTTTTTAGTATAAAATACTCTTTACTATTAAAATACCCTTTTAATATTTTAAGTTATTTCTTTAATATATTAATTTTATTATAGGTTTAGCTTAGAATTACTTTAAAATTCTTTTAAAACTATTATATTTATAATAAACTAAAGTTTAGCTATTAATTATTTTATAAAATAATTAATTTTTTTTAATAATTAAAGTTAAAGCTTTATAATATTAAGCTAAAACTATACTATAGCCTTTATAGTAATAAGGTTATTATTTATATATATTTATTTAAACTAAAGGAAATAGTTACTATATAGCCTAAGGCTAAAGCCTATATAAATAAGCTATAGTATATAATTAAACCTAATAAGGTTTAAGCCTTTTAAAAAGTTAATATTTATACTATAAGTAGCTTAGGTATAGTTAATAATACTATTCTTTTTTTTTTATATTTTTTATATTACCTTATTTTATAGTATTATAAGTTTAAGCTACTACTACTTTACTAATATAAAAAGTATATTATATTTTACTAAAGTCTAATTATAATAGTTTTAAAGTAGGTAATATTAATTAAAGTTATTAATAAATATATTATAATTAAAAAGTAGGGCTAATATAAATTTAAATAAAGATAAAGTTTAGTTAGGTTTATAGGTTAAGGAGTAAATAAAGTAAATATTATACTTTATTATTATAATAAAGCACTAATTCTTACTAGCTTATATTATTTATATTTTAAGTCTATACTAATAATATATATAAATTATAGTATAGCTACTTTAAGTTATAAGCTAAAAGTAGCTAAGGCTAAAATTAGGTAATTTACTATTTAAAGTCCCTAGTTTCTATATTATTATTATATTAGTGCTAGGCTAAAACTTTAATACTAAGTATATTAAATAGGTTTTCTTCTATATATTTTAGTATATAATTTTAATTATATACCTTATATTATATATTAAATTAAACTTAGTTTATTTAAAGCTATAGTAGCTATAAGTTATTAGCTTAAAAAGGCTTTTATAGCTATTTATAAATATTATATTAATTTTAGCCTTAATTTAAAAAGGTAAGTATATAGTTAATTAACTTATTTTTAAAGTAAAGCTTTTTATTAAAATAAATTACTTATATTTTATTTTTAGCTATAGCTAGGCACTTTAGTTTATTTTTTTTATTTTAATTAAAAAAAAGGTTTAGTAAAGGCTAAAGGCTATACTAAGTATATAGTATATATATAGTTTTATTACTTATTAGTAGTATTATATATATAGAACTATATTAAGTATAGCCTTAAATAGTTAATATAATATTTATAAATAGCTTTTATTATTATTAAGTAAAATTACTTATTTTTTATATAATAATTAGTAGTATAGTAGCTATATTATAAAGGTATAGTATAGTATATAGTAATATATTTAAATTTAAAATACTTATAATCTTAATAAAGGTAAATAGCTTTATTATAAAGTTTAGCTTTAAATATCTTAGCTTTATAAATAATATTAATATAGTATAGCCTATTTACTACTTTAATACTATTAATAGTAATAATAAAAAGGGATTATATAGTAATGCTATATAGCTTTTATACTATAATTTATATAAAGCCTTAACTATTAGCTATAACTAAGGCTTAAAGAATATAGTCTCTCTCTTAGTTCTATATATAGTATATAAAAAAGCCCTTAATAATAATACTAAATATATATTAGCTTAGTACTACTTTTAATTTAAAAGTAATACTAATTTATATAGTATTTTTAATATAAAGCTTTACTATATTTTAAAATATAATAATAATATTACTACTTTAAAGGTAGTAAGCTACTATTATAATATTAATATTAATAGCTTAATTAATAGTAATAATAGTATTTTTAAATAAATAATTTTAAATAGCTTTAGCTATAATAATACCTTTAATAATAGTTTTATAATAAATTTAAGAAAGTATTACTATAATTATAAAGTAAATTTATTAAACTAAGAAATAAAAAATCTCTTTAATAATAATACTAGCTTAGCTTAAAGCTAATATATTTTTAGTATTTATAGCTTTCTTAATTATATACTTTATTACTTCTTTAAGGTTTTAAATTATAATAAGTTTATAAAGTAATAATAAAGTTAATATTATTATTTTAATAAAGATTTAAAGTATTAAAAAGCTATATTAAGTATATATTAAGGCTATATTATTTATATAAAGAATAATATTTTATATACTTTTTAGTATTATAGCTAGTATAAGTTTAGTTATTTTATTATATTTAATTATAAGGTAATTTAGTATTTACTTATATATAAATAGTAGTATAAGAATAACTTAGGGTATTATTAATATAAAGCTACTTTAATTTATAAGTAAGTAATAGTAGCTTTATATAAGGCTATAGTTTCTACTATTAATATTTATTAGTATTACCTTATTTACTATACTTATACTTTAGTATTAATACACTATTAGAGATAAAGATAAATAGATATAGCAATTCTTTTTTTACACTTTTTAAGAGGTTTAGAGTTAATTTTGCATTACTACTGCGGTGCAGGCAAATTTATAAAAAGTTCCACTAATAATTTATTAATAGGAAGATTTTAAAAAATATAAGTAATATTACTAATCTACTTATATAGTGTATTTTGTTATAAATAAAAATAATAACTACTTTATTAACTATTATATAATAGCAATATATTATATTAACTAACAATAATAACAAAACGCGTTATTGCCACGAAACCTATCACGGCCTGTCACTAGGAGCCGGGTCCGCGCAGGTATGTAGATAGCTAATGGAAGTGGGGGCGTGGTGTCCACTTTCACGCGTCTAGCCACAACTTTCTGCAACATCAACCTTAAACTCAGCTTGTATGCTTCACACAACTAGTCGAGAACAGAGGTTTGTCCTTGTGCTATACCATGGAGCAAGCGTTGAAGACACACTTTTATTTCCATGGACAACATGTGAGATTCCTTCGCTGTTGAATTGCCCTTTCCGCCGCTGTTTCCCCCTTTTTTGAGAATTAATACGTTGTCAGTCTGTTGGCATAAATACACTCTATCCAAGATAAGCTAAACAAAGTTTAGGGGAATGATTTACAGAAGACACAATGCCACTGGTGTCAGCTACGACACTTCTCAACACATCTCTCGGCTCCTGTCACTATTATCAACGATAAAGATGACGAAGTGCTGCCGCAGAATTTTCAATTTATTGACAATGTCTTTCTCGGAAAGGATGTCCAAGCGGCAGACTCAAGTTTTCGTAGCGGTTGCACGTGTAATCATATCGATGATTGCCAATATTCAGGATGCTTATGTCTGGCAGATATTGATGAGATGGGTTCTAGCGATGAAGAGCATCACATTGACGACATTATGGGGACTGCGGTCACCAGGCGCATCGCACGCAGAAAATTATATGCATATCATGCTCATGGAAGAAAAGCCGGTCTTCTACGGTCGAAGCTTCATGCGTCCAAAGTGCCCATATACGAATGTCATCAAGGCTGCTGCTGTACAGTGAACTGCCCAAACAGGGTTGTTGAACGCGGTCGTACTGTGCCACTTCAAATCTTTCGCACAGAGGACCGTGGTTGGGGTAAGACTTCGCACGAATGAAACATTCCTCAATGAGAACAATTAATTGAATGAGCCAAAATAGGTGTCAAGGCGACAGAGGCCATAAAACAGGGCCAGTTCGTTGATCGCTATCTAGGAGAGATCATCACATCCACTGAAGCCGATAGAAGACGAGCAGCGTCTGCTGTTTCTCAAAAGAAGGATGTGTATCTTTTCGCCCTCGATAAGTTTACAGATTGTCACTCGCTGGATTCAAGACTGAATGGACCGCCCCTAGAGGTCGATGGAGAGTTTATGTCTGGGCCGACTCGTTTTATTAACCACTCCTGTGACCCCAATTTAAGGATCTTTGCTCGTGTTGGAGATCATGCTGATAAGCATATACATGACCTCGCATTTTTTGCTGTGAAAGACATTGCGAAAGGGGAGGAGCTAACCTTTGACTATGTTGACGGAACCACAGATGATGGTGTCGAGGACCACGAAAATAGAGTAGAGGACATGACTAGGTGTCTTTGTGGCAGTGTTAAATGCAGGAAATTCCTGTGGTAAAAGTTTACGTCTCCCTAAACAAGAGTTTTAATAATTAATAGTTTAGAAAACAAAAGAAATAAAGAGCTAATGAATTTTAATTTATGTTTCATTTAATATGACTAACATAAGGAGCTTTTTCCTTGGTCAATCTTATATTACATATAGTGGGACGCGAATCTAATTAACTAAATAAAGGTATTATAACTAAATTTAGCTAGCTATTCTATTTTAATATGGAAAATAGCTTATTAAAAGATTTAAATAAAAAGGAATAAAAAAGCTTATAAAATAAAAGCTAATAAATGAAAGGGAGAAAAAGCTAAAATATAAGGTATATTACTTAATTATTTTTTATATTTACTTAGATATTTTATACTTATTTATTTATTTATTATTGTATGCTAGCTAGCTTTAACAATTTATGCTTAGCTATATCTAGAACCTCTGCTCCTTATGCTTTTATTAAGTTATAGGAAAACCTTTATTTGGGTACTAATTAGCTAATTATATAATTACTTATATAATTTTACTAAGTAATTACCTAATAGGATAAAAAACCTAACTAAATACATAATTTTATCTACTTCTTAGAATCCTAGAATTCTAAGTCTAATTTCCTTCTATAAAAAGCTAGTTAAATAATTATACCCTAGTTACCCTATAATTATCTTCTCTATTATTTCTGCTTTACAACCCTCGTTACCCTACACCCGTTAATCCTAGCAATTACAGATATAACTAGCTTAGCACATAAAGAGCTAAGGGGTAATTTTGCCTATTTATGTAACATAGGAGTGGCTAATCCGCGCTGCTTAGTAAGCTAGGATAATTAGGGGCCCGACCCACTTTCTTAGCTTACTAAGCTACTAATTAGCTGGAAAAGCCCCTACTTTTCTAGCTAATTAAAGTCTAGTTTTTCCTTATTATACAGCCCCCACTATACTAAGGAAAAACTATGCCCTATATAGGAATTAAACCTATAACCCCCTATAATTCTTGCTTACGTAAGAAAAGTGACGAGGTTTTCCATGACGCTTGACCACTGCGCCACGGGGTATATTTTATACTTAACTAGCTAAATTTATAATGTTCTGCTTTAGTTTGATAGATTTTGCGTCCCACTATATATATATACTGTAGGAGGTAAATTCTATTTAAATAAAAGAAGTTATCATGAATTAATTTATATTAGTGCGTGTAATAGATTTAAGCTAGCGGCTTAGATCCTTAGCAGAGTAGGAGAGGAGCACGTAAGGAGGATAATTGCACCTATAGGGTAAACTATATCAATATATATAGTATATAAAGCGGATATATAAAGAAGTAAATTATAATTTTCCCTTTTTTTATCAATAATAATGACTTTATCAATACTAAGTTATAGTCATTATTTAACCTAGTTTATAATAATTATTATTTATTTTTAATATTACTTATAATAACTATATATATGTTAAAAATAACAAGGTCATTTACAGGGGATTGCTTACTATTAGTGCTATAATTATAGTGCTTATGGAAACACCTTATAGGGGGCTTTGCAAGCTAGTGTAAACTAGCAAGCATATACGTGCGCGGGTAGCGCAACTATAGAATCTAACTAAAGGTTATATATATATAGCTTAAAGCTAAAAAATCTCTGTAAATATTTACTTTTTAACCTTTTTTACCTTTTAATACTTATTTTAATTGGTTTATAGTTACGCTAATAGTTATTATATATAAACCTAACTTTAAATTAAAGTTATAAAATAAGTAATAAAGCTATTAAAAAAAAGTAATTAAGCTAACGAGAATATTATAAAGTAATTGATTAGTAAAGGTAATTACTTTATAATATTAGCTTTTACTAATTTTTATAATAAAAAAGAAATCTAAAAAGAGGTTTAAAACTAAATTCTTTGTTACTAAATTCTAAGCTTTTTTTTTATATAAATATTTAAAAATTACTTTTTAGTATATATATTGATTTTTTACTTAGTTAACTAATTAGTATATACATTTATTATATAAATATTTAAAAATTACTTTTTAGTATATATATTAATTTTTTACTTAGTTAACTAATTAGTATATACATTAATAGCTTATTTATAAAGCTATAAGTTTATTTTTCTATTTTATTATTTAAGTAAATCTTATAAAAAATAGAAAGTAGTTTAAAAAGCCTACCTAATAACTAGGATTTATTAATAAAGTTAGTAAATATATACGGGAAAAAATTAAAAGACCCCCTTATAGCTATAAACTATATAAACTATTAAAATTACTTTTATTACCTATATATACCTATAAAGTTAAATATTAAATATAAATTTTTAAATATTATTATTATAAATTCTTTAGTAAGTTTAATAGTAGTAAAAGCAATATAAAAGCTTATGTAATGAAGCTATCTATAGCTTGCTACAGTGCTCTATTCTATAGAGCAGTGGATCTGTACATGCACGCTCACTAACCCCACTACCTTAGTAAGCAGTGCTCTGCAGCGCCCACCTTAGTTATTTTTAATAATATATAAATAATATATAAAACTTATATTACTTTCATAAAACTATTACTTTAATAGTAGCTTAGCTTAAGAAATTATACTAATAAATAGCCTTAATAAATTAGGTATTTTATATAAATATTTAATTAGATTTAATTTAATATAACTTAAGTATAAGCTAGTTTTAATGAGGAACTTTTTATAATAAAAAGAAAGCTTTATAATTTATAAGTTGAAGGCTAACTTTAACTTAATTAAAACTAATTATATTTAGTATTAAAGCTATTACCTAAGGTTTAAATAGAATAGCTTTATTCTTTAAACTTCATAATAACTACTGGTATATACTTAGCTATTGTTTTCATCTCTTTAATACTCTATAAATAAACCTTTATGAAGAGGAGTATATAATTATATTAGAAATAACTAAGGTGGGTGCTGTAGAGCACAGCTTACTAAGGTAGTGGGCTCAGTAAGCATGCATACATAGGTCCACTACTCTGCAGAGCAGAGCACTGCAGTAAGCTATAGTTAGCTAAATCTTATATAAAATAGAAGCTTTTATATTACTTTTAGTACTATTTAATTTACTAAAGAATTGATAATAATATTTAATAAAAATTAAATTTAATATCTAACTTTATAGGTATATATAGCTAGTAAGAGTAATTTTAATAGTTTTTTATAGTTAGTAGCTATAAGGGGGTTTTCTACTTTTTTTTCTTATATATTAACTAATCTTATTAGTAAATCCTAATTACTAGCTAGCCTTTATAAGGTACTTTTTATTCTATAAAATTTATTTATATAGAAAAATAAAACAATAAACTTATAGCTATATAAACTAGTTACTAATATACTTACTGATTAGTTAACTTAGTAAAAATTAATATATATAACTAAAAAATTAATTTTTTAAATAATTATATAAAAAGAAAGCCCTAAATTTAGTAATAAAGAATTTAGTCTTAAAATTCTTTATAAATTTCTTTTTATTATAAAAAATAATAAAAACTAATATTATAGAGTAACTACCTTTATTAATTAAGCTATATTTAGTAGCTTAGTTAGCTTATTTAATTTATTTCTATATAGCTTTACTAGTTACTTTATAATTTTAATTTAAAATTAGCCCTATACCTAATAGCTATTAGCCTAACTATATAGCTATTAGAATAGGCATAGAAGGGTAGAAAAGGTTTAAAAGTAAAGATTTATAGGGACCTTATAGCTATAAGCTCTATACATAGGTAACCTTTAGTTAGATTTCTATGGTTGTGCCGCCCGCACGCGCGCACGCTTGCTGGCTGGCACTGGCCTTGCTAGCTAGCAAAGCCCCCCTATAAGATGCTTCTATAAGCGCTGTAATTATAGCACTAATAGTGAGGAATCCCCTGTAAATTACCCTGTTATTTTCAACAAATTATAAAGCTAAACTAATTTGAACAATACCTAAACTAATAGTTTATACACTATATTATTTACTTTAAATATAGACTATACCTTATTAGTAGTAATATATAGGTAAATATAGTAAAGCGTTTCTAGCTTCAAATAAAACTTAATAAATAAATAAGGAATCATTATATAAGTTGTAATATTTAATTACTTTTATATAATGTTATAGCTAATACCGGCGCGCATCCAGTACGCAACCGCTGCGAAGTCAAGGAGGCTCTAGAAAAAAACAAATCTATAACTATACTTATAAAGTAGCTTATCTTAACTAGGTATATCCCTTAGTTCTTGCTTATATATAGCTCATAAAAATAACAAGCTAAGGATACTATAAATACAATACTATAAAGCACCTAGTATAGTATAGATTTAGAAATAGTAAGAAGCTATAAGGATATTATAGGTAATATAGAATACTTTAATATATAAATTATATTAATTAAAGAATAAAAAATAGTAGCTTAAAAAATAAACTATAGGTATACTATACTTATACTAGCCCTAACTCTACTGTCTATTAGCTCTCTCTTTTTTTATTCCCTTACCCTTCTCCCTTTCTTTTATATTATAGCTCTATATTATAACTAAGCTAAGCCTATATACCTTTTATAGAATCTTATTATATTTCTTTAATATATTAATAATATAATAAGCCTATAGTAATCGCTTAACTTTAATTAAGATTAAAGCTAAGGCTACTATAGTACTACTATTAAGGCTGGATATAGGATATTGCTTAGTGGAGTGAAGACTTATATATAGAAGATGCACTATAATGTAGCTGCTAGGTAGGGGGTAGTGCTTAAAGGTATAAATCTCTACCCTATTATATAAATATATACACTTCTCCTTTTATATACCCTTTTAATGCGCTACTAAGTTATAATAAGGGTATTATATACCTTATTACTTTTATACCCTCTTTAGATTTTATAAGGTTAGCTATATATACTTTATTACTATAGTTATAGTAAAATAGTTATAATAAAACAACATCTCTTTTTTTTTTTTTTATAATTATTTTTAATTATAGTTTTATAAATAGATTATAGCTTTTTTATTATTTATTAGTAGCTTTTATAATAGTTTTACTACCCTTAGTATTATACTTAACTCTTTATAAAGTAAAGTTTACTTTTATTGTTTTTTTTATTAGTAATTTATAATTATATTAAAAGCTTACTCCTACCCTATTATTTACCTAAAGCCTTTATAATAGCTTTACTACTTTTAGTATTATATTTATTTCTTTATAAAGTAAAGTTTATCTTTACTGCCTTTTATTAGTTATTTATAGTTATACTAAAAGCTTACTACTACTTTACTATTTACTTAAGGCTTTTATAATAGCTTTATTACCCTTAGTATTATACTTATTCCCCTATAAAGTAAAGTCTACCTTTACTACCTTTTATTAGTAATTTATAGTTATACTAAAAGCTTATAATTACCTTATTATTTATTTAAGGCTTTTATAATAGCTTTACTACAAAACTTTTTGTAAATTTGCCTACACTCCAGTAGTAACGTAGAACTAACTCTAAACCTTTTAAAAAGTATAGAAAAAGAATTACTATATCTATTTATCTCTATCTTTAATAGTATATTAATACTAAAGTATAGGTATACTAAATAAGGTAATATTAATAAATATTTATAGTAAAAATTATAGCTTTATATAAAGCTACTATTACTTATTAATAAATTAAAGTAGCTTTATATTAATAATACTTTAAGTTACTTTTATACTACTATTTATATATAAGTAAATATTAAATTACTTTATAGTTAAATATAATAAAATAATTGCCAGTCCTTTAGCTGGCCTGGCTACACCACGGGTTAGCGGCGGCAGCGCGTTGGGTTAGGATTAGCACTTACCCCTAGCGCAATGATTTTATTTATAGATAGTATCTTCGTTAGCGCTATAGTTAGTTAGAGGCAGCAATATAGCGGCACTGCTATAATAGAAGAATTAGGGGTATACTTATAATAAAAGTAAAAAAAAAAAAGAAAAAAAAAAGAGAAAGGGTT
>SRPU01000787.1:0-13916 GCA_018360185.1 Claviceps lovelessii | reverse complement strand
TTTTTATCTTTTTCTTTTTGGTTTCTTGCCTTGATATTTGCCATGGTTTGCCATGCCTGACCTTTGAATCACATACCATGTACATGTGTACGTATAAAGCTGGGCGCATCAGCATATGGTAACGTCAAGCTTCACGTCGCGCCGATGCCGGAAATGTTCGGGACTCATCATTCCAAAATGCTCATATTGTTTCGGCATGATGCCACTGCCGAGGTCATCATACACACTGCGAATATGATAGCCAAAGACTGGAAAAACATGACCAATGCGGTCTGGAGATCACCACGACTATCTAAATCCGCCAATGGAATCCCAGCCGCTGCTCATCCCTATAGTGAGTTGGAAATCGGAAGTGGCGACCGATTCAAAGCCGATCTGATCAGCTACTTGCGATCGTACGATCGTCGGGCGGTGACTTGTGGACCTCTTGCAGATAAGCTCAGTAATTATGATTTTTCTGCCGTGAGGGCGGCGTTAATAGCGAGTGTACCGGGAGTGCACGACGTGAACGATCTATCATGCACTCCATTTGGCTGGGCTGCAATGAGGAGAAATCTTGGAGCCATTAAGTGTCAAGAAGGCAGTTCAGAAGTCGTCGTCCAAATATCCTCCATTGCAACGCTGGGTGGGAAGGACACATGGCTCCAAAAGACGCTTTTTGATTCTTTTGTCTCTAGTGGGAGCAAGAGTATGCACCGGCCAAGATTCAAGGTTGTGTTCCCCTCGGCCGATGAAATCAGGAGATCTCTTGATGGATACGCGTCGGGGGGATCTATTCATACCAAAATCCAGTCTGCTCAGCAAATGCAACAACTAAACTATCTGCGACCAATGTTGCATCACTGGGCCAATGACTGCGATGATGGAGCTGGTACGTCTGCCGACCATTTCATGTTGTTTGTTGAACTTGTTCAACTTTTGTTGCCACCGCCTAACCCTGGAAAATAAGCTCTGCCTTGCGAGGTCGCCGTCCAGAACGGCGGGAGAAACAGAGCGGCTCCACACATCAAGACTTATATACGTTTTAATGAAAACGGGACGCTGGACTGGGCCTTACTTACGTCTGCTAATCTCTCCAAACAAGCATGGGGTGAAGCCGCAAAGCCTCCAGGAAGTATGAGAATCGCATCATGGGAGATGGGCGTTCTGGTCTGGCCAGAGCTTGTCGAACGAAACGCCTCCATGGTTGCATCTTTTCGATCCGACGGTCCAGCCCAGTTGAATCCTGCAGACGAGGTTGATGCAGTGTCAGTGGCCTTGCGAATTCCTTATAGCCTGCCACTGCAACGGTATAGTGCTGGAGAAGTCCCTTGGGTTGCCTCGATGGCTCATAGGGAGCCGGATTGTCACGGTCAGCTATGGACAGGTTGAGTATGTCGAAGCAAGCGAAACAAAGCCGTCACAATCACCGTCATTGCAGCTTTTAGTAGCTTTTCGTTCTCTCTCGAAGCAGCCATAAAACCTTTGTATGTATGTAATTCATTGGCAAGTGGTGAATGGTCGTTGGTGACTGGTGACTGATGATTGATGACTAGAAGCTTTGGACACACAGGAGCCTCGTCGCAATGTCCTTTTGACGACGTGTCTTGTTATGTAGATGACAAAAGACTACCCAATGCAAAAAGAGAAAAGCGATTAGGTTTGTGCATTGTTACAACATGATACCCATCCATATATCCCGGCCCCCAACACAGGAGTCATGAAAAGGGGTCAATATAAAGTCACGAGCCCTACGGGGTAGCACACGGCATAGGAGCTCCAATTCACTACCGGCGATGGCGCGCCGTGTAACGTCGATTGCATGGCTGAATGATTGCATGGAAAACTTGAAACCAAGAAACGATTGGTGCCTCGGGTAGTACTAAAATTTCGCCACGACGATGCAAAAAGCACACACACACAGCAGCTTGCATCTTCTTTTTATTTTATTTTTCCTTTTTCCTTTTCACTTTTCCCTTCCTTTTATATTCGTTTCTTTTCGTTCATCCTTTCTTTCTTTCTTTCTTTTTTTTTTTTCACAACACTGCCAGCGTCGAAATTGTTTGTCCCACGCAGACAGACTGGAACAACGCAGGACATGACGGTCATGCCGATCATGAGCTTCGCGCATACGTGCTTCGCGCCGCAAGACGTGTCATAGCTGCGGAAGAATGATTCATCAATGCCCGCTCGATTGGGGGCGGGTGCTGTGAAAGGTTCTTCAAGGCTGCATGTGCATCGCAGCGGTAATCAGAGTCAGCTCGGCGTCAATGTGCCGTGGCACACCATTGTCGAGCTTGGCAGTCCTCAAAATGGGTAACGGAATCCAGAGGCCGCGTTCTTGTTTCCCTTTTCGTTTATTATTTCGTTTTTTTAAATTTCATTTTTATTTATCCCCTCCTCCTATTGCCTTGTTTTGTTCTGTCGAGCTGGAAGGAGACGCGTACAAATAGTGATTCTCGATATGTGCTTTACATACATATGCACATGTATGTACGGGCATATGTACATACATACAGGTCGAGCAGTCTCGTGGAGCAACCGGACGCGGAGGCGTTCCGTTGTTGCTATGCGCGCGACCGAAAATGTGCTTATAAACGGCCTTTTCCCCGAAGAGCTCCCTCTACCACATTTTACTTGAAGAGACTATTATTGACTATTTTGGTAGTCTTATCATTTCTTTACTATTATTGTTATTACAAAGTTTCCCCGCAAACCAGCAGCGCACGCACAAGGCCGCAGGCAGCTGACTTTCCAATGGTTATGCAAGGGACGATCATATCCCGACCCGGATGAAAAGGAAAGGCACAGAAAAGAAAGGATGAAAATCTCTGGTGGGTCCCATGATGCCGTGTAGATTTCAGGTCTGGCCAAAGTGGCGTCCGACAGCGGCGGCGGATCGACAGAGCCAACAATCATGCTGGGCATGATTCCTCCATTGACTTGGCTTGTTCTGTCGCTATTTTATTATTGTTACTATTTATTGTTTGTTTGTTGGTGTCCCTTCGTTCCAGTGTGTTGCGCCTCTCCCGCTGGGGAAAGACGATGGGAATCTATCTGCCTTTGATGTTAAGGAAAAAAAAAGGAGAGAAGGAGAGAGAGAGAGAGAGAGAGAGAGAGAGAGAGAGAGAGAGAGAGAGTCCATGAGACAAACTACCTACCCAGCCTTATTGTGCCGCCACACCAGGCGACACTAACAAACCTTGCTCCTCGTCCGCGCCGCGGCTGCCGCACCCGTCTCGTTCATCATTTGCTCAAGCGCTCCGGGTCCGAAATTTTCCTCCTTGCTGCATTTGCGCTTTGCCTGTTTTGTTCATCCTCGCCATGTGTCCCTTTTTCTGAGTCACTTTTTATTTTTGTTTTTATTCCTATTTTTATTTTTCTTTCTTCCATTTTGCTCTCCGTCCTGCTTGCTGCTTTCTGGTTGTTTTGTTTTGTTTTGTTTGTTTGTTTTTTTCTCCTTTACAGCTACTCCGGTGCGTTCCGTCACTGGCATCCAACGTCTGACTGGCTCAAATCGGGTTGCATGACTAATGGACATTGCTGCAGAAAAGAAACCGGGCTAAAAACGAAAAGGAAAGGAGAGCAAAAGGAAGAAGAAGAAGAGATATAGAAAAGGAAAGGAAAGGAAAGGAAAGGAAAGGAAAGGAAAACTGCCTGAAGATAGTCGGCGAACATGGTGGGCGCGACGCAAATCAACGGCTCACCGAGCGGTCGTGGCCGGGACTTCTTTTCAACGTCGGTTCAGCAACGATATCTCTCCAGCTCCCCGTTGGCAGAGCAATTCCTTGCCCAAGACATTGCAGCATGTCCAGACGACGACGGCCACGATGACCAAGCCGTGGCCGAGGAGGGTCACGGTGATGCGGAGCATGCCGTCCACGGTCACGGTCACGGTCACGGTCACGGCTTGTATCGCCGTCCCAGCGGCGTGGCATACGGCGGCACGCGGCCCGTCTTCAACGCCCAGCCGATTGTCGACGATCCCATCCTGACGCCGCTCGAGAGGAAGCAGTCTCGCCACGCCGAACGAAGCCTGCTGCGCGACAACCACGTCCTGCCGCCGAAGCATGCCAAGGCGCCGAGGAAGAAGCGAGGCCTGGCGGCTCGCGTGTTTCGACGCCTGTTTAGCACCAAGCTGCCATCCGAGGAGTCTGCGGCGCGGGAGGTCGACGTCGCGACGGAACCATCGGAAACGTCACGGCTATTGATCAACAATGCGAACACGGATGCTGCCTCTGCCTCTGCCTCTGCCTCCGGCTCCGGCTCCGGTTCTGGCCCTGACCCTTGCTCTGCCTCCGTCTCCGTCGACAGCCAGCGGCTGGACCAGCAATGGGAAGACGCCATCGCCTCGCGCCGTCTCCACTCCACGTGGCAGCGTGAGACAAAGACGATTGTGTCGTATTCCATGCCCCTCATCGTCACCTTCTTCCTGCAATACTCCATCAACGTGGCCAGCATCTTTGCCGTCGGCCGCATCGGCAAGGTCGAGCTGGGCGCCGTGTCCCTGGCCAACATGTCGCAGGCCATCACCTGCCTCGCGCCCTTCCAAGGCCTCGCCACCAGTCTCGACACCCTCTGCGCCCAGGCCTACGGATCCGGACACAAGCATCTCGTCGGCCTGCAGTGCCAGCGCATGGCCTGCTTCCTGCTCTGCCTCGCCCTACCCGTCGCCGTCCTGTGGCTCTTTGCCGAGAGCATCCTCGTCTACGTGGTCCCCGACCCCGAGACGGCCCGCCTCGCCGCCCTGTATCTCAAAATCATGATCTTCAGCATCCCCGGCCTCATCCTCTTCGAGGTCGGCAAGCGCTTCACCCAGGCCCAGGGCCTCTTCCGCGCCACCACCTACGTCCTCATCATTGCCGCCCCCATCAACATCCTCATCAACTGGCTCCTCGTGTGGAGGATAGGCCTGGGCTTCGTGGGCGCCCCCATTGCCGTGGCCATCACCGAGACCCTCCTGCCCATCCTGCTGTTCCTCTATGTCGTCTTGATCGACGGCAAGCAGTGCTGGGGGGGGTTCAGCCGGCGCGCTTTGTCCAACTGGTGCGTCATGATCCGCCTGGCCCTGCCGGGCATGATTATGGTCGAGGCCGAGTGGCTCGCCTTTGAGATCATGACCCTCCTCGCCGGCCGCTTCGGCACAGAGTATCTTGCCGCCCAGAGTGTCCTGGTGACGTTGTCGTCCATTTCGTACCAGATTCCCTTTCCCATGTCCATTGCGGCCTCTACGCGCGTGGCCAACCTCATGGGCGCGGGGCTGGTTGACGCTGCCAAAATCACGGGCAAAGTGGTACGTGTCCCCCGGTCACCCTCACCCTCACCCTCTTCTTTCTCTTCCTCATGCTAACCTCCCCCTCTAGACCTTTGTCGCAGCCCTCCTCATCGGCCTCCTCAACCTGACCGCCTTCTCCGCCCTCCGCTTCCACCTGCCCCTGCTCTTCACCAACGACCCCGGCGTCATCCAAGCCGTCGCCCGCGTCCTGCCCTTTGTCGCCGTCATGCAGGTCTTTGACGGCCTCAGCGCCGGCGCCCACGGTCTCCTGCGCGGCATAGGCAAGCAGTCCATTGGGGGGCCCGCCAATCTGATATCCTACTATGTGGTTTCGCTGCCCATTTCGCTGGCCCTGGCGTTTGGACTGGGCTGGAAGCTTCAGGGTCTTTGGGCTGGTGTAACTGTTGGTTTAGTGATGTAAGCCCCCTTTCTTGAATTTTGAATTTTGATTTTTGATTTTTGAATTTTGAATTTTGAATTTTTTTTGGAAGAAAAATAAAAGGAAGAGAAAAAAAGAGAAGAAAGAAATAAAAAGAAAGAAGGAAAGAAGGAAAGAAAGAATATGTCCTTGAGTTATTCTTTATTTCACAAAATCCATTTCATACACACCCAAAACAATCAAAGGGAAAAAAAAATTACTAATCCCCCTACAGCGTCTCCCTCATCGAATACACCTACCTCCTCAAAACAGACTGGCACAAAGCCGCCCTCGAAGCCGAAGCCCGCAACGCAGCCGGCTGACCCGCTTGGCTGGCGTGCGAAGCATGGCGGAGTTTCTATTGTGTTTATACCTTTTTTTTTTTTCCATCATTTTATTGGGTTGAGCATCACGGCGGGATTTCCTCTTCCATTTGTTTCAAGCTTATGCATACGGCGGATTTTTGTTTGTCTTTTTACAAGTTACCCGTGTATATTACCTCACTTGTCATCCACAGCGCTTTGCAGGGAATAAATGGAAAGCGGCGTTGATGGTGCCAGCCATGTTGGTCGCTTGTGGTACAGGACGTGATTACTGGTTCAGATGTGGTGTCTCATGTCGCGCGTGGAATTAATTTCGTGATGATGTGGTGGGTGTTTTGGATTTACTTTTGCCAGCGCGGGAGTTTATGTACCGGGCATCATTCACCACGAGTTGTTCAGCACGGGTATTATCCACGGGTACTCATTCCTATGGACATGCATTCCTATGACATCCCATCCACGCCGTCACCCGAGCCTCCACACCCAGATCCAACCTCCATCCATCTCGCCAACCGCACTCAAACCAAACCACAACACACATCACCGTGACATGTATACAGGAAATCATGCGCCGTTGCCAGCACGCGATGCTAGCCGCCCTCTTCGCCGCCCTCCGCCCTCGGCTCTCCAAACCCCCCATCCGCCGTCCAAATGCCTCCAACATCACCCAGACCACCCCTCAACCAAGTCATGTCATGCCAGCACGGTTGCCCTCCCCGCCCAGACCACCCTTTTCTCACAACAGTCACGAAGAAGCAGAAATAGCACAAAATAAGACGGGCCAAAGGGGGGTGGACGGGGAAGATACCCCCCCCCAAAAAAAACTCCATATCAACCGTTAAAAAAAAAAAAAAAAAGGAAGAAGAATCAAGAAGGAATCAAGGTAAAAAGAAGAAGAAGAGGATATAAGAATAACATGTGATTCATGGAAAATCCGCATCCCCAGCGTCTACTCCACTCCCATTCATCCATCACCCGAGCATGGAATGCGTTCGTATGGCTTTGGGGCCGAGTTCGCTGTGGGGGTAGGACGAGTTAGTTGGATTTCTGACATAAACAGGTGTGTGTGTGTGTGTGTGTGTGTAAAAGACAGTGAGACAGTGATAAAAGACAGTGATAAAGCACAATGCTAAAGCACAGTAACAAGGACAGACAAAGACACATAAAGACAGATCAAGACAGATAAACATACTTGTAGTCCACTCTGCTAAGGCTCATCAAACGCTGCGCCTCAATGCTCTGGGCATCCATGTTGGAATGGAGACTAAAGGCGATGCGGGCGGCGACTTGCGCGCCCAGGAACATGGCTTCCTCGAAGCCATTCTTGGACCACTCGCTCAGGTAGGTCGGCAGGGCGGCCGTCTTGATGCTCGTGGGGGTCTGGCTGTGGAAGTGGTGCGTCGAGGCCGGCCCAGCGGCTTCGGACCCGGTGGCCGGGGTGGTGGTGGTGGCTGCTGCTGCCGCTGCCGCTGCCGCCGCTGCCGATGATGATGATGATGCTGCGCCGAGGGTGCTGGCCGTGGTGGCGGCTTGGAGGAGAGGATTCACGCCGCTCGTGGGCAGCTGGTGCGGGACGCCCGTGAAGGAACCCGTGGGGGTTTGGGAGCCGGTGCCCGTCGGGGTGGCCACGTTGGAGGGGAGTTCCGAGGTGAACATGGTGGCGGTCGAGGGGGAGATGAGGTGGCGGGCGTGGAGCGTCTGCAGGATGTTTTCCTTGAGCCCGCGCAGGCGGGAGCCGTTGCCGACAAAGACGAGGTTGTCCCAGCATTGGGGCCGCATGTACATGTCGTCGATGCCTTGGACGGTACGGTATATGGCCGTGACGATGCGGTCAATCTCGTGGCGGTCGGCAAAGGTGAAGCGCTCGTAGCCGACTTCGATGTCGCGACGGACACGTTTGGCCCGGTATTCGGGTGTAGTTGTCGCGGAGGCGGGAGCGGAAGCTGGAGCGGGAGCGGGAGCGGGAGCGGCATTGTCCGAGGGGGGTGGTGCTTCTGACGATGGCGGAGGTGCTGCTGGTGCTTGCGCCTCTTGCGGTGCTTGTGTTGCTGCCGATTCTGCCGCCTTGTCTTGTTGAGGCTGAGGAGCTGCTGCTGCTGCGCCATCTCCCGTGGTGGACGGGGCAGCGGGGGAATCTGTAACGGTAGCATCCTCTTGGTTGTTCGGGGTCGCATTGCCGTTGACGCCGTCCGTGCCGTCCGTGCCGTCGACCGGCTCCTGAATCACCTCCTCGTAGTAAAAAGTCGTCACTTTTCTCTTCGAGTTGGGCAGCCGCACAGGCTTGGCCGACGACGCAGCCTCGGCCTCCTGCTGAGCTTTGGGCTTCCGTCCAGGCTTCTTCTTCTCCTTTTCCTTCTCCTCTTCCTTCCTGGCCAGAAACTCCTTGGTCTGTCCGCTGGTCACGATGGCCGCGACGTCCAAAACGCCGTCGTCCACGGGAGCGGCGAGCGTCGTCGTCGTCGTCGTCATCATCGTCGTCGTCGTCATCGCCAAATCGCCATTCTCGCTCTCGGGGTCCTCGCCGCCCAGTTCGCCGCTGGGTTTCACGGACTCGGCAGCACCTTTGACCGCCGCATCGGCGCCGGGCGTCGTGCTTGCCGTGTTGTCCTTGGGCAGTTCGATGAGGTCCTTCTCGCCGGGTGCGTAGGGCAGCACCTCGCATATCGCGCTCCTCTTGAGCTGCTCGGCCATGTCGTGCGTGAAGTTCTTGGCCTCGAGCAGCGCGTGCAGCCGCCGGGTGAAGACCTCGCCGCCGCTGATCTGCCTCTCGCTGCCAGAGCCGCCCAGGTCGGTCTGGTTGACCACCCGGCCGTCATGGATGGCCGTCACGTCCACCTTTTCGTGGCCAATGTCGATGACGGTCATGTTGGGCCACTTGAGGCCGTACTGCGTCGCGAGCCCGCTGTGAATCATGCACAGCGCCGGCGTGCGCGTCTTCTCGAACACGTACTGCGCAATGGCCTCGCAGTCGGGCCGCGTCCACTGCGGCGAGGCCATCAGCATGATGGGCGTGTTGTGGTAGGTGGTCGTGAGCAGGCCGTGGACGTGTTCCAGGAACGCGAGGAACGCATCCATGTGCATGATTCTTCCGCCCCGGATCGGCCAGACGGCGTCCGTATCCGCATCCACATCCTCCACCCACTCCTCCGTCTCGACGCCATTGACAACCCTTGTGCGTTGAAATGTGTAGTACGGTCGCCACTTGTCGCCGTCCCTGAACATCCTCGTCGGAAGCCTGTGTGTCGGAGGCGTCAGCTCGGTGCAGCCCAGTTGCGCCATGGTCGTTCTGCTGCCGGGACAGATGATGAGGATCTGCTCTTCGCGCCATTTGGCCGTGGAACTCGACATGGTGGGCGAAAAAAGAAAGGAAAAGAAAAGAAAAGAAAAGAAAAGAAACCCCCCTTCCCGTTTGCCGCTCTGCTTCGGAAAAGTCGCTCGTCTCTATGCGGAACGTGCTAGGTGACGCTGGTGCTGAAGTTGAGGTTGAAGTCGAAGTTGAAGTTGAAGCTGGACCTGAGCTTGGAGATGAAGGCGGATCCAGGCCTAGATATGAAGCTGGGCCTGAAGAAGAAGCTGATATCCCGATTTCCGAAAAAGAAAAACCGTCTCAACGCTCGTCGCAGTGGCTGCTATTGGGGCAACGCGTAATCGTGTCGTCTGGTCGTCGCGAAACGTCTGCTGCAGCTGGCGACAAGGCTGCCTGCTTTGACTTGTTGGCAGAGTAGCCTCGCGCTTGTGGCTCGTGTGGCTTGCCGCTGGGTGGGTGTGAGTGCACATGCACTGAGTGATGATGTAGGATTCTTGTCCCCCTACCATTGTACGATGGTGGAGCTGCTATCTATACTATGCATGCATATGACAGGTGCCGCCACTTAAAACATAATGCCCTTATTATACTCCTAATTATTTATTATGTTCTTAATCGTCTAAACCTATATTAAGCTCCTAATTATATATTCCTAATTAACTAATTATTACATCTTAAAACAAAACCTATTAAAATAATAAAGCAAATTTCCTCTATTATATTACTCCTTAAGCTTCTTTATTATCCTTATCCTAGCGAAAATGCTAATTATATAATATCTATAATTTCTAATCTTCTATAATAGCCTTAACTAAAGGTTTCCCTAATCCTATAAGGTATACTGCAATCCTATTTATATTAGATTTTATACTTATAATTCTTATTGCTATTAAGGTTAACTGTCTCTATTGTATGTTAAAGGTATTTAGGTTTACTATTATTATTATGCCTGCCGCTATTTTCTATAATAGTTGATTTTAGATGAAAATTACCTCCGTTTATATATATATTGCTTCTATATTAGCGTCTAATGCCTTTATTAAGGCAGCCGTTTATTTAGCTAATATATCTTATAATTCTTGTTTTTTATACATTCTCTTATTTCTATAACCTTTATCCTTATTATCCTTTTTTATATAAAAAGGATTAAATAATAATGCTAATATTAGCTTTAGAATTAATAATTATTTTAGTGTAAACAGATTTATTATATTTATCTTTTTTATAGTATTCTTTAATAATGCGGATTCCTACATTCTATTAGTTGCTTTCCTAATATTAATCTATTTACTATAATGGAAATTATTTAACTTTACTTTTAAATCTAAGCATAGTCTAGGTAGTAATTGCATTAGGTTATCTAGGAAATTATCCATTATGTTTATATAAATTTTTAACCCTATATAAGTAGATTAACCCTAAATAGCTCTTACTAATGCTAACTATATAAATATACGTTGTCTTAAATTTAATAGCCTGTTTAATGTTTTTAATAGATTATAATTAGCATAGGTAACTGTGGTTAGCTTAAAGTTTAGGTTTTTAGTAATAAAATCCCTAGATATAAATACTTTCTAAACTTTATTAAAAAAAATTAGCTAAAATTCTATTAATATAAAATCTATAATAGGCTTATAAAGCATCTCCTAATTGCTATCGTCGCCCATGTATTGTTGTGTTACCGTAACCTAATCTTATAATAATACAGGTTTACTAGTTATCCTTAAAAGTAAGTAGTAATAAGCAAATCTATTCTAAAATTATATAAAAATAAAAAGAAGGAAAAACCTTTACTATTTAAAGGATAAAGTGTTACCCTAATAGCTAAAATCTTATTGTAAAAGACGTAAATAAAGTGAAAAGAAAGTAATGCATACTTAGTTATATACACTAATATTAGTTATCTATAGCTACTAACTGCTATTAGCTATTATTCTATTTCTATAAAGCCTTATCCCCTTCCGTTAGCTTTATAATTACTATGGTTATTATCTATTAATTATAAAATAGCGCTAAATTATTAAATATAACTAAGTATCTTATTATACTATTCTACTTAGTCTACGCTATTATTTTCCGCACTTTATATAACGCTAATTGCACTAGTGCTATAACTCCTAATCCTTAATTATAAGTATTATTAATAAATAGTTCTAAATAATCTATAGATATAACCGAATGTATTTACTAAGCGTCTAGTAATTCTAATTTATACGCTAATCTCCTAATTTATTATATAATAGTAAATAGTTTAGTAAACTTTAGACTATATTTAGGGCTAATTAATTATAGAATAGTATATAATTGCTTATCTAGCTTAATAAGTATACAATCTCTAATCTTAAAGAACCTTATATATTATCTATTATTATAAAATTTTTTTATATATATAGATGTAAGAATAATAGCATTGTAAGCCTATAATCTTTCCTAAGGTTTATTTAATAATTCTGGTTTATAGTTGTATAATAATAAGTATATATTGTTTAGTAAGAAACCTAAAATAATCTTATTTAGGGTATACTTAGTTATTGCTAACTTTACGTTATTAAATTTAAACTATAATCTTAGTAATAACCATTGCTATAACCTATTATTATCTAATTTAGTAATATATATTTAGATTGCGGATTTTATTGTCTATATTATACGCTTAGTCTAGCTATCTGTCTATGGGTGATATGCTATAGAATGCAACAACTTAGTGCTAATAAATTCCTAAAATGCTTTCTATAATCCCACTAGAAATCTAGCATCTTTATTGCTAATAATTACTTTAGGCAATCCCTAGTTTGCTGCTAGTAGATAATTATACATTAATTTTGCATATTCTTTTGCTGTAATATTGTTTAAATATAGCGCTAATATAACTTGCTTACTAAATTTGTCCACTATTACTAAGAGTGCGTTATTGCCCTCTACTAATTTTAGTAATAATAATAAAAAGTTAATTAAAATTATATAATATAGCGTTAGTAGTGGTAATAAAGGCTATAAATTTCTATGTTGCGGATATTGTTTTAGTTTATATATTTAATATAATAGGTATAATTGTAAATATTCCCTTAATTGTTATAACCCCTAATAAATGCAGAACTGTTATGTAATCTTACTTAACTTTATATATTCTATATAATTTCTATTGTAGATAGAGTTAAATAGATTCTTTATTACTAATTTTAGAATATATAACTATAGTTAAAAACTAGGAGTTATTTTCTAAAGTAACTTATCCTCTTAGTAGAAAGGTAAAGCTACCCTATTCTTAGGTACTAATGCATTATTGCCTTCTAATACTGTCTTAACATATTTCTATATTAGATCTATATTATATTTTAATTATATTAAATGTTTGTATTTAGGTAATATACTTAATAATAATGCTAATGGTTACTATGTATATAGCACTATATTCTCTAGGATTAGTGCTATAATTAGGTTATATTATAACTATATTACTTTACTAAAATCCTGCTATAGCTCTAGCCTATTGTCTAGTATATTATCTAATTGTCCTAGTGTATTTTTATTATATATTAGCACTATTATCTTTAATTAACTTAATGCATCTAGTACTAGATAGTCTTTACTTAGCTTATATATAGCATAGATATTAAATTAGCTAATATACTCTATTGCCTAAATTAATTTCTTATTCACTGTATATTAACTTATAGTGTTAGCTATATCTAGCTATTAGAATATATTAATAATTAAGTTATAGTTTATAAAACATATAACTAGTGGCTTTTGCATTGCCTTAATTTAATATTATGATTTTTAGAGTATCTATATATAGCTATAAACTTCTAGTTCTATTAACTAATAATGTTTTTCCGCTACTAATAATGTTCTTAATAAGAAGGCAATTAGTTAAATAGCTATCTATAGAGGGTATTTAATAGTATCTATATCTAACCCTAATTTCGCAATTGCCTTATCTTTAACGTGGTATACTATAATACCTATACCCTAACCCAATGTGTTAAAATTAACAAATAACTGTCTCTTTAGTAAAAATAAAGTTAAGATAGTATTCTTTGTTAAGGCTGCCTTTAATTTATTAAATACATTGACTTCCCTTATTATTAGCAATAGTATGCTAATTGCTTTTGCCTAATTATATCTTGCTAGCTTAGATTATTTTCCTAATTTTATAGGTTTTCCATTAGGGCTGTCTTTTTTAATAACTTAGTGTATATAGAGCAAATTTATCTTATAATCCTGTAATGGCTTAATAATTAAAGCAAATTTCAGGATATATTATTATAATACTCCGGCAAATCCTAGTAAATACTCTAATAATCTTAATGTCTTTAGGAATTCTAATTATCTAATTACTACTAACTTCTTAGCTAGTATAGACATACCTAATAAATCTACTATTTTACCTAATACTTTAGTCTTAGGGTATACTATAAATATTTTCCTAGGGCTAATTAAAATATTTACATTAAGTAACCTCTAATATATAGCTTATAAATCCTTAAGGTATTGTTTAAAGCTAGTAGATACAATAATAATATCTGTTGAAAATAACAGGGTTATTTACAGGGGATTCCTCACTATTAGTGCTATAATTATAGCGCTCATAGAAGCATCTTATAGGGGGGC
>SRPU01000786.1:0-13927 GCA_018360185.1 Claviceps lovelessii | reverse complement strand
TTTAGTGTATATATAAGACTTTAGCTATCTTTTTATTATATCTTTTTTAATTCTTTAATCTTAGCTAGCTACTAAAAGGTTTAATAGTTAGGCAGCTTATATACCTAAAACTAATTTAATAAAATATATATCTTTATATCTACTATACTTACTACTTATACTATTATTATATAATATAAAGAGTTTATTAAATTATTTAAATTATAAATATTATTATTATAATATATAAGATTTAAGTGCTTAGGCTTAGTAAAGCTATTAAGAAAAGCCTGTTTTTAATTATATATTACTATATATAAATAATCTTTATAAATACTAGTGTATAATAAGCGCCTTATACTAAGCTAGGTAGAAGAGAACTTTTAGTTAACTAACTTTAAGCTTTAAGCCTATATATTCTTTACCTTATAGTTATTTAATACTTATTTTATCTTTTCTTTTTAAAGTAAAAGAGTAACTTTACCTATAACTACCTCTAAAGACTTAGTAGTTATAATAATATTATTTATATTAGCTAGGTCTAATATCTCTTTATCTTTAATAAGGGGAATAGGCTTAAAAAATGCCTTATTCTTATATTTATTAGGGTTAATAATAAGTTTTTTAAAAGGTTTAAATATAATAATTTACTTCTTATACTATAATTTTAATAGGTTCTTTAATATTATTATTATTAATAGCCTAAAGGGACTATAATAAGGAGGGTCCCTAGAAGGAGTAATTAACCTTTAATATATTTAATTAAATAAAAGGTTATAATTTAGTGTATTTTTAGTAATATTATAACCTTAAGAGGCATTTATAGTATAAGGTAAGGTTAAGTATTATTAGCCTTTATTCCACTATACAGGGTTATCCTTAGCTATAGGATTTATATAAAGTAAAGTAATAATTCTCCTACCCTTTTCTTTAAATATAAAATTAACTAATTTTATAATAAATATAGTTTTATTTAAAGTATTATAAAATAAAGTAGGGTCTTTTTAAAATTAAATATTTTATACCTTTATAATATAGTTTTCTTTAAGTAGCTAAACCTTAAATAAATAGTATTTATTACCTTTTATGTCTATAAAGCGCCTCTTTTTTACTTTAAGGGATATTTTTTATACTTTAACATACCTTTTATTAGAAATATATATATAGGTAATATACCCTTAGGTATAAAGATTTTTTATAAATAAGTTATTTATAAGGCTAATTTTATTAAAGAGCGCTTATTATAGTAACTTTTTACTAAAAGTGCTATTAGTTAGTAAAATATTTATAATCTTAGCTATATACTTTATAGTATAAGGCTAGAGTATATTAAAAAGCTTAGTACTAATTATTAATACTTAAGCTATATTTATAAGGGTTTTTCTAGCTTTTTTAATAATACTTTAATAAGTAAAAATATAGAGAGCCCTAGTATAATAAATAATATCTTTTTTATAGTAATAACTTATAAACTTTTTACCTAGGAATTCTATAGTATTATTAGTATAAAAGCACTTAATAGTAAAGCTACTATTTATATTTTCTATAGTAGTTTACTATACCTCTATAGCCTTTTATAAATTCTTATAACTTATAGTTAAAATAACTTAGTAAAAATAGGTAAAAATATTAATTATATATAGTATATAGTTCTTACTGCTAAATCCCTTTAGTTTATATATAATATAATCCTAGAAAATGCGCCTAAGAAAGGCATTAATATTAAGTTATAGCTTATAATAAATAATTTAGTTAGCTTTTATAAAATAGTATACTTTATAGTAAAAATTATATAAAGAGATTAGATTAATTAATATACCTACTTCTTTATATATATAGAGTATTTAATCTTTCCTAGTATACCTAAGTCTTTTATATAAGAGACTATATTCTATATTCTTTATAATAGCCTTAGTAGGTAATGCTATAAAGTTAAAGTAAGGCTCTTTATTATATAACCTAAGCATTATAATATTAAATACCTAATAGAAGGAAGCTATAAGTTATACTAAAGACTTTATAATTAGTTAATTTATAGATTTATTTATAATAATACTAGCTTAATAAAAAAAACCTAGAGAAATTATATTAACTTCTACCTTAAGGGCAAGCTATATATTTAATAGCTTAAAATAGCCTTTATTAATAGGTAACTTAATTATTTTAATGCCTTTTATAGTAAATAGCTAACTATTACTTATAGTTATAGGTCTTACTTTAATATTAATATTTAAGTATATAAACTATTTTATAGAATTAAGAGTATAATTGCTATATTCTATATTTAGAATATAATTTTACCTTATAAGTTAGCTATAATTAGTAGTAGTAGTATAATTATTATTAATACTTATAATTATACTACTAAATATGCTTCCTATCTATATAATATTAAAAAAAGCTATGCTTTTTAGTATAAATACTTTAGTAAAGCCCTTATTTTAATAAGCCTTTACTTATATAGGTTTAAGTTTAGAATAAAGCTTCTAGTATATATTTTTTATATACTAAACTTACCTAGCTAAGATTATATAGCTATATTTAAAAGTTATAGAGTTCTCTGCCTTCTTTTTCTTATATAAGGACTATTTTATTAAAAAACTAGCTTTTTAGTTCTTAGCTAGCTTATTAGATTTATATATAAGATATTTTAGTATTTTAGTCTTTTTAAAACCCTTAGAACTATAACCTTAGATCTTCTATATATTATATATATTAAGTATAGCACCCTTTATTACTTAAAGTATTTAAGTAATTTATATAATATTAAGTAAAGTTATAATATTATTAATTCTTTACTATAGATTTTAATAATAGTTAAGCTAAGCTCTTATTAATAAAAACTCTAACCTCTTTAATTAAAAAAAGCTATTAAATAGCTTAATAATAGTAATATTAGCTTAAAAGCTATAATTATTATAAATAAGCTATATTAGGTTTATTATATAGCTTCTATAGTTTTATTTTACTTTAAGAATGTTTTTCTATATATATATAAATAGTATTTACTATACTAAATATATTAATAAAGTATATTTTTTATTAGTTATATTAAACTATAGAATTATATCTTTAAAGTAGCTAGTAAGGCTAAGAATATAAATATATATTTTAATAAAGATTTCCTACTTTTTAAAATTCTTAAAACCCTTTAGGAGTATAATTTATATAAATTTAAATATTATATCTTTTATACTTAAAGATATATTTATATTATAACTCTTATTAGCCTTATATAGCTATAGAGTTATATTATAGTTACTTATTATAATAAAATTAATATATTATAAGGGCTTTTTATTAATAACCTTATAACTTAGTATTTAATACTAAAGGATTACTAATTTAGTTAAATAATTTATTAGTATAAATAGTATATTATTTAGCTAAATTACTATATAGCCTATATTTATATAAAGATTATAAAGTTAAAGATTAATAGATTTCTAATAGGCATTTTCTATATTTTAATAATAAAGAGAGAAAAACTTATAGAGTTTTACTTAGTTATATTTTAGCTTAGTTAGTAGGTATTGCTTTACTTTAATTTACTATACCTAATAATTTATAATTCCCTATTTATTAGACTAGTGCCTAGGCAGTTTTAACTTATTTAAAATAATAGTTCTAGCTAGTAGTTAGGGGGTTATAGTAAGGGCCCTCTTTTTTAGTTAAACACTATAAAAAATTATTATAATGTTTATAGCTATAGTGTTTTATACTATAATAATAAAAGTTAATTCTATATACCTAATTATAAAGGTTATATATTTAAATCTACTTATATATATATTTTTATTTTATAAAGGGGATTAGTAAAAGGCTAAATAATTATATAATTAACTAATTAAAGATAAAATAAAGGCTTTTAAATATAAAGGCTATATAGTAGGAAAATACAGTTACTAATACTGCTAATTTTTAGATATATCTAAAAAATATATGTACTAAATATAGTAAAATGTAATATAGATTGAAAAGATTATAATAAAGATAATAATAAAATATTAAAAAATTTAGAATATATAGGGCTTATAACCTATTATATCTAGAAGGAGCTAATAATATATTTATAATCTATCTAAGAATACTTACACTATATAAAATGTATAGTATAGGCATATCTAGCAAGATGCCTAAGATATAAGGCTAAACTAGGGCATTGCAGTCCGCAGGTTCCGAAGAGATTAGGTTAAGAGGAACCTAGGAATCTCGCAATGCGTAACACCTATTATATAAGTACTCCCTATTTACGTGTAGCATCCAGCACGTAACACTTAATGTACCTAAATGAAGATATATATACCTTCCTTTAGTGAGATAGAATTTACCTCTCACTGTATATATTTAAGAATTTTTATTAATAGCTTATTAAGCTTAAATAACCTTTAGCTAGCTCATTACTTCATTATACTAAATATTTTATTAATATCAAAATAGGGTTTTATTAAGCACGAAGTATATTATTAAGCAGCTTAACATTGAAATAAAAGCATTAAAAGATTAACTAAGAGCAATAATTATGCGCTTTGTAGCAATTTTCTCTAGTTCTTATCTATGGTTATGATGAAAATGATTTCATATGTACATATCATATAGGCTCGATGTTCGATCTCTTCTTTATTCCTAGTATCGTACAACTAGCTGCCCAACGTCGTTCGGTAATTCCACATGCCCGTGCTATGTGCAAGTACGCTTATGCATCATTCCATGGCCGTCGAGACCAGCACAAAAGCAGAATGATGAAAACACAGGTGGCGGTCGTGACAGCGCATTTCTTACCGTATAAACACAAGTTATCCAACGCCAAATTGCTATATAAAAACCTTGAAAGAAGAAGATGTTTACGTGAACCCAAAGCCTTAAAACTGTCCAGGACATCAACGTCTTCTCGAACTTCTTTTCCTTGGTTTTGCTGGTCTTGACTGCACCCGACCCCGTCTTTCCGCCTCGAAAAGTTCCCGTTTCATGTCCATTAAAATATCTTCCACCTCATATACTTTTTCCCGCGTCAACGAGATGCCTCGTAGTTGCTCTAAGCCATTTCTTAGAGATCCAATGACAGACTCCGTCTTTTCTGCATTGCCCATGACTGGGCCGCGTTTTTGGGTTTCGTTGCCATCGACAAAGGATTCGTTCCGTCTTGACACAACATCCACATCTGAAGTGGTCTCAAAATGCTCCGCAACAGAAGATTCATTGACTGCTTTACCACTGCTTTGTTGAGACTGACTCTGCTGTGATGCAGCATGAGACTCCGTCACTAGTTGAGATTGAACTTCCTCATCTGTATCACCATCATCCCTGGTTTTAGGCAAGGTTGTAGAGTGTCGCCCAGAATTACTTCGTGCTGACTCTTTTCCATGGCTGCCTCCCTGATGCTGTCGTTTGCGCCGACCACTTCTAGTTTCAACGCCCATCGCGGGGACAGGAGCAATCTCTAGTACAGACACAGGAATGCTGGTCGGCTCCATCTTGAGTGCTCGAGATTCTGTGAGTTCATGGACACTTGAGCATTTCTTTTTTTTAACAACATCGCCACATCTTGATTCTCTCTTTCTCTTTCTGCATGGTTCGCTCAAAATTGAATTTTCCGCCGTCTCTGCAGGCGTGGATGGTACAATTGGTTCCATGTCTTCAATTGTTGTTTCTTTCACTTGCTTCGGTGATGGGCAGGTCGAATTCGTATGCACCATAATGCATTCGTGAGGCTCAATCGGCTTGACAGTGCTGTCCGCTACGGTATTAGCTAATAGTGGCTCTGTAATCAATTGTCCAGAAAGTCCAGCCTTCACTCCAGAAGTCGCAGAATTCAAACGAAGCATAGTAGCGGCGTGGAGTGATGAACCCAGATATGATGACACGTGCTCCTCGTTTTTTCTTCTTAGTTTTAATTGACGGGAAGAACGTCGCATTGACGTAGACTTGACTTTTGAAGATGCAATATCCTCAGATGTTGGCGTCTCCTGCGACTTTCTAGCTCGGGTGGTGACACTCTCAAGCAGCTTTGCTTCTTGGAATTCCGCTTCGGGAGTGACTACTCTTTCATGTTCTGCTCTCTCGTCGGTCGCTGCCTCGATAACATGCTCTCGAGCCCTGTTCTTGACCCTCTGCTGCGTTTTGGGTGGCCGCAGAGACTCGACTGGGAATGCTTCCGTAGGAACGGAAGAGCGAAGCTCAGCACTTTCAGTATGTCGATGCTGATTTTCGGCAGGGGAGGCAGGAGGTGATGAAAATTTCCAATTCTCCATTGGCCTTGTACGAGATCGAGACTGAATTTCTGATAGAAGAGGGTATGGTCGAGGTATAGGAGGAGAAGACGGAGGATCATTGAAATCATCCATTTGTAGAAAATCACCGCGTCGTGGAGTCGGCGTGGAACTGATAAGATCTTCAAAGGATTTGTTCTGCTTAGGTGTAGTATTCTGAATCTGCTTACCACTCTCGCTTGCGCCGTCGATTCTGTTGCAACGTGATGGAATGTGGGAAGCTGCCGGAGGCGAAGTAGGTCGAGCACCTGAGTACAAAGCTGTAGTGCACTGCTGTCTTTCTCGAACTTCCATCTGACGCTCTGTTAAATGCTGTGACTCCTCCTCTGGGGGCAACGGCGATGTGACAGGCTCAAATTGTATCTGGGAATCGTCATGTCGAAGCCTGGAGGTGCTTGTCCTTTTTGTTGGCTTGTCCCGCGCTGTCTCGGGTGTCGTCTCCATTCGCCGCTTTCTCCTTAGCGAGCGCCTTGATGAATCTGTGACAGGTGTGTCTATGGCTGAGCCAGCATTCTCCTCCCATGTCAAAAGACGTGAGTTTACGACATCAACTTCTGTTTCTTGTTGAACCAGGAACGGTTCTTGTGTCCCGAACAAATCCCTATACCTACTGCTACCACGCGGGAAGAGAACGACTCTTGATGAGGCAGATGACATGACGGACTTCAAGACATCTGAGCACGTCACATCTTCGTCATTCTTTACAATGGCATTCCATGTAGTTGCGGTACAATGAACGATGCTCGGTGATTTGCTCTTGAAACCAGAAATCAGCAAAGGTTCTATTTGACTCATGTCCACTGCCTTTTCTTGACAGTGCAGCACGAGTTTAGAGCATATAAGGCCCCACACATTTGTAACCTGCAGGACGGGATTAGCTAATGATATCCTTCAGTATCATGTATCGCTTGAGTGAGAACCTACAATGCTTGGTAATGAAGAATGACAGCTTGACGTCAGAATGGCCTCGTCGTCTTGTATCCACTTATCGAGTCCACTCTGAAGGTTAATAACAGCGGAGAGTCCTGAAACGGTCCAATTTTTGTCTAAGAAGCTAGAAATAGTTTCAATGAAAATAGACGTATTCAAACAGAGACCATCATTGTGTTGATACAGGTACGACAGGAAGTGATTGCCCAGGTGGTAAAGTGCCTCCATCGGTTGGATTGGCGTAGCCTTTATTACAAACTTTGATGTGCCCCAGAGTTTGGACCGAGCAGCTTCCAATGCTTGTTTGTCGCGTGGAAATTTGGCCAGACTAAAGAGTGCAATCACAGCTTCCAGAGTCAAAGGACCAGGTCGATACTTGAAAGATATGACCAAATCGTAGAGTGATTTAGCGAGTGGCTCGACAACAGTCAAAAAGCAGCCTGCATCTCCAAAGTCGTTTGTGACACGAGTCGCGACCGCTTGTAGCAAAGACAGCCACGCGGTGGCTGTCACGTTTTGGTGTGAAGTGAGGCCGCGCTGAAGTAAGCACACAATCTCTTTGTAGTCTGGTCCAAGCATCTGTTCTGGGGAAGAGTTCACGTCGTTTGATGATTGAACTTCAAGAAAAGCCTTCGCGCAACCTGCTGTAAACAGCCAAGGGCCGGCAGGGGACAGAGTGTTGCAGGGAATGAGATGTAACAACTCTTTCGACAAGTTAAGTCGACTCTTTGTGGTTTTGTTCTTGAAAAATGGATGAAACACCAATTGAAAGAAGTTAATCAAACTGTCGTGGTCCGCATGATCAGTGGGAATGGCGGACAACATGACAAATAAGTGCTGTAAAGGCATGCGAACATCCCCGCAGGGGGTATCCGTCCGATCGGGTCGATGTGAGGGTGTGGAAACAGGCTTGAACGTGTTAGGAACAGCCATCGAAAGTCTTTTCTCTGTAAAGGGAAGAATACCAAGCCCGCCAATAAGCAGCTGGATGTAATTGGACAGACTTGGTAAAAATTTGACATCCAACAGAGCGGTGCCTGCTTCTGCTCCTGCCGTTGCAGCCGTGACCACCTTGGATATTATTCCAAAAGCACAACCTAGGAATTTGGCCGTCTCTTCTGAAACTTTGATGTCCTTCGCAGACGCGACTGCCACAGACGTAACTAGAGCTTGCCATAGTCGGCAGACCAAGCTATCCTTTTGAGCCAAATCGCAAAACCTTTGGCACAAAATTGGCCCGACACAGTCTATAACCTTGTCGCAATTTTTTCGAATCCACTTCGAATCGATAGCAGGCAGTTCATCTGGTTTGACTGGGGTGGAGTCCATGATGCGATCTTGCCTCCAAATTCGCGGTGTGCTCACGTCGAGAAGACTTACAAGGAGCCCCGCGGCTTGCATAACACCACTTCCAAGGACTTCAGATTTGTCATTCAGACTACTGAGTTGATTTATGACAGGCTTGACTGCAACATCCCATATAACATCCGGTACATACTTGTCGCTGCCTGGAGCAAAAGTGTAATAGTAAAGATTACAAATGCCACCAATGACAATTCGTCGAAGTTTCATTGCTTCTTCGCGTTGTTTAGGATGGGATTTCCTTCGCAGCTGGCTAAGGAGAGGCTGGCACAGTGTGCTGATAGTCTTCGGGTTGACCTTACAATCCGAAAGCGTGAGGTAGACATATCTGTTCCACGCAAAATTGGCCTCCTGCTTCGTCAAGCTGTCTGTCATGTTGAAGGCGGATTGGACTAGGGTCAGCCACGGCCCGTAATAGTGCCATCTGTCAAGTGGATATCGCAGGAAGAGAATGACAACACTCCAGATTTGCGGCACAGCAGCACATGTTTGTCTTTCTTGAACCATCTTCTGTAGCTTCTTGATAAAAAAGTCAATATAAGTGTCTGTATCAGTTGTCGTTTGGAATATTTCCGTAACTTTACGTGAAAGCTGCTTCTCGGAGCGAAGGGCAAAACCAGCCTCCGCTCCTAGGCTGATAGCTTGGGAGCGAATATCTTTAACAGTGCTGAGCATGTCGGTGAACATGTCCTTCAACCAGTCACAGTGAATGGCCATGTGAGTTCGAGATTGCTTGACGAGCCGCTTGTATATGTGAAGGCGGCTCATGACAATGCTCTTTCCCTTGATATAAGTATCGATATTGTGTACTGCAGCCACGAGGCGACCGACTCGATCCAAAGTTACCACTTTAGAAGAGAAATTTTGGAACGCAACGACTTGCATGAGATGTCGCACTACATCCTTCGGCGTTGCCTCATCTTCGAATGAGCGTATCGAGTGTTCCATGACGAAGACACCAAAGTCGGTAGTCAGCGTGGAAGCAATGGCCGGAAAATGGAGAAAAGTAGCCAGCAGTGTTAAAGAATGGTTTATGAGCGATGAATCGAGGACACCGGCCGTCGACTTTGCTGTCATGTCTCGTTGAATGAAGTGCATTAATAGGCTCATTTTATCCTGCAACGCGACACGATCTGGAAGGTTATTTGACGCTTTCAAGGTCCTAGAGAGCATCATATAGGCATCCAATTTTGCGTCCCGATTGTGACCGGCGAGCTGTTTGATTGACGAATCCAGCATTTCGATAATATTGAGAGGTGATGGAGATCCATCTGTTTCGTTTCCTAGCGACGAAGCTGATTGATTCGAGGACGGTGTTGGCTTTAGTATGCCCTTGACAGGTTTAGAAGATGCCGAGGATGGGGCCGAAAATGGCGAGGATCTGATCGGCTTTGAAGTGTTGTGAAACTGAGGAGCCTCCCTGTAGTCCGTGTGTGTGGACCACTCGACCTTTTTTCGTACGCGACTGCAGCAACTCGGGTCGGAATCCGTTGCCACGGGAAACCTCGGTGAGTTTGCCTTCGGGGGGGTTTGAAGACTGAGCGTCGGGTCAAACGTTAACGTCTGGCAGACAGATGATTTGAGCGTGATGTCTGTTTCGTGGAGAGCCTCACGTGGAGGAGTCGGCGGCCGAGCTGGCAATGATTCAAGAATGCTGGTGGAAGAGGCCGATGTTACTGAAGATGCCATGACTGCTGCCGAGCAGCACAGGCGATCTAGAGAGCAGAACGCTGGCCACGAAGTTCGTACAAAGCCATGCAGAAAAATTTCAGGGTTGGAACAGTGCCCATGCAATACAAGGTCAACCGAGCCCCCGATTCGAAAGTCGAGGCAGATTCGAATTATCGAGTCAGCACGAGAAGTGTACAATGGTGGTGGGTGACCGAAATATAGGCCGCTGGCTGCGCAAATGTTTCACGTAATATGTTGGGTGATAGAGATCTGCCACGCTGTGGGAGAGTTCAAGACGGTATGTAGGTACTTATGTAAGTAAGTAGTAAAGTATGTAGGTAGGTAAGTACCAAAGTAGGTACCTAGAGAGATAGATACCAGGTAAGTAGGTACTAGGTAGGTAGTAAGTAGTAGGTGTAGGTAGGTACTAGTGCAGACTCCAGACCAAACAGTACATGTATGGGTATAGAGTTCTTCCCTAGAAACCCTGGTGCGACTTGTGCCAATTTTTTAATAGACTGACGCGCACACGACTTCACGAAACGCGTCTAGTTGGTGCCTAATGACTGCTGCGCAGCCGACGCGGCGGAAGACTGTCGCGCCGGCAGGCGAAAGTTCCCATTACCCGTGCCACGCCCCACCTAAAGGTGGTGCTCATCACTCAAACGGGCACATTACTTAGATGGGCAGAAATCGCGTTTAAGTCTTTAATAATTCTAAAATAAATACTATAATAGTAGAGTTTAAAGAATAAAATACTTTATATTATACTTTATTATATTATTTAGTTTTCTTAATATATTAATTTATATATTATTTATAATTATTAAATATTATTTATTTTATAAATACTTATACTTGTTGTAGTCTAGGTCTTTAACCTAACCTTAGGCTGCGGACTGCGCGCAGCTAGCACCCACCCTAGCAACTACCAACTAATATAGATGTTCGTTAATTACATCTTGCTAACCTAATTAATGCATATCCTTTTGCCTTAGCTTACACTGCTACGCAGCTAGCGCAGCTAGCAAGGAATCCGGGCGACCGGTATTGACTGCGCTGACATCCGCAATAACCTAATTAGGTTAGTCCATAACAATACTACTATAGCTATTAATAACTATAAGTATATAGCTAGGCTATTATTACTATACTAGAATTTACTAACTTAAGTGTATTAATTACTTAGTGAGGCTTGCTATTATATATAATACCCTTATTTTTATAAGCTCCCTAATAACTATAAAATTACCCTCTTCCCCTTTTTTTTTCCTACTTTCTTTTTTACTAACCTTATTACTACCTATAAGTCTTCCCTCTTTATAAGCTCTTAGTAGGGTTACTACCCTTCTTCTTCTCTTTATTTTGAGGGAACTTTTATTTGGCACCCCAGTTTTAATAACTCGGCACCCTTATTGTGGCACGGCCGTGGCGCGGACACGCGATACCGGCTAACCTTAGCAAGTCACATAGTAACTTAAGTAATTATTGTCTAATCTATATAATTCTCTAAACGCCTACGTAACCTAGTATAACTAAAGCTATCTTTAGCCTCTCTCTATATAATATTAGGGGGCTATAGCTATAGGAGGCCGCTAGCTAGCTTTAAATTCCTTATAATTCTAATTTTACTATATAAGCTACTAATTAATTAATCCTTTAAGATACTTAGGAATAATTAGGTCCTAATTAAGCATATAAAAGGTATCTTACAATCCCCATTAACTCTTATATAGTGCTTAAAATTTGCAGGTAGCCCTAATACTAGCCGTGTCACTCTCCCAGCCACAATAAGGGTGCCGAGTTATCAAAACTGGGGTGCCGAATAAAAGTTCCTTATTTTAAGTTATTACTAACTTTATTCTTCTAGTAATTATTTATTATTCTATTATTTATCTTTATTTTTATTAATAAGCCTTTTTTTTTCTTTTTTTTAATAGACTTTCTATAAATTCTTAGTAATTTCCCTACCTTTTAGCTACTAATATTTAGCTAATTTACTATAGCTTCTAAGAATTAAACTTCTTTAATAAAATACTATTACTATATTACTATAAAACTTAACCCTACCTCTAATATTATAATAGTTATAATATAAGTATTCTTACTTTATTTATAGCTTTAACTTAATATTAATAGCTATACTCTTACTATAAATTAAAAAAACTTCTCTATTTATATTATAGCTATTAAATTTCTACTTAGAATTTATAGCCTAAAGCTTTTACTAGTAATAAGGAGGAATATAGTCTATAGTGGGTCAGAGGTAATTCCGAACATTTTTGAGTTAACCCATTATTTAAGAAGCTATATATCTTTAAGTAATAATTTCTTTATAACTTTAGCTTTAAATAAGTTATAATTTTAACTATAGTATGTTTAATATATTATAAAACTAATAATATTATTAAAATTTAATAAACTTATTAAATAAAAATATTATAAATATATAAAAAAATAGTATAATTTTAAGCTTTAAAAAGACTTGATTTTTAAAAATCCTTTTAATTATAAAAAGAATAATATTAAATTTGAAGAAGATTTTTATATTATAAATTATATACTTAATATATAAAAAATAAGTATATAAAACTTTTTATAAATTTGCCTACACTGCAGTAGCAACGCAGAACTAACTCTAAACCTCTTAAAAGGTATAGAAAAAGAATTACTATATTTATTTACCTTTATTTTTAATAATATATTAGTACTAAAGTATAGGTATAGTAAATAAAGTAATACTAATAAATACTAATAATAGAAACTATAGCTTTATATAAAGCTATTATTACTTATTTATAAATTAAAGTAGCTTTATATTAATAATACTTTAAATTACTTTATATTATTATTTATATATAAGTAAGTATTAAATTACCTTACTATTAAATATAATAAAATAGCTAAACTTATATTAACTATAGTACTAAAGAATATATAAAATATTATTCTTTATATAAATAATATAGCTTTAATATATATTTATTATAGCCTTTTAATACTCTAAACCCTTATTATAATAGTATTAATAATATTAACTTTATTATTACTTTATAAACTTATTATAGTTTAAAATCTTAAAAAAGTAATAAAATATATAATTAAAAAGGCTATAAATACTAAGAATATACTAGCCTTAAGCTAGGCTAATATTACTACTAAAGAAACCTTTTAATCTTTAGTTTAATAGGTTTACTTTATAATTATAATAATATTTCTTTAAATTTATTATAAAACTATTATTAAAAGTATTATTATAGCTAAAGCTATTTAAAATTATTTATTTAAAGATATTATTATTATTATTAATTAAGCTATTAAAAGTAATATTATAATAGTAGCTTATTACCTTTAAAGTAATAATATTATTATTATATTTTAAAATATAATAAAGCCTTATACTAAAAATACTATATAAGTTAGTATTACTTTTAAACTAAGAATAATACTAAGCTCATATATATTTAGTATTATTATTAAAGGCTTCCTTATATATTATATATAGAACTAAAAATAAAACTATATTCTTTAAGCTTTAATTATAGCTAATAATTCAGATTTTATTTAAATTATAATATAAAAGCTATATAGTATTATTATATAGTTCCCTTTTATTATTATAATTAATAGTATTAATATAATAAATAGTATTAATATAATAAATAGTATTAATATAATAAATAGTATTAATATAATAAATAGTATTAATATAATAA
>SRPU01000785.1:0-13932 GCA_018360185.1 Claviceps lovelessii | reverse complement strand
AAAAAGAAAAAAAAAAAAAAAGAAAGAAAGACCTATAAAAAAAAAGAGAAGAAAGACGAAAAAAAAAGTAGGAATAGGAAAGAAGCAAAATATAGTAAAACAAAAGAAAACATTGATTACCTCTCCTCCATGGCCCGGGTGCAACTGAAAATTGAATAGCCCAATGTTTATTCTACTGCCGCTCTTTACCTTTTATTGGTTCCGTGGCCCGCAGGCTTGCAGGGTTGCCGTGTCGCGCGGTCCGAGTTCTGCGACATGCGCTGCCTCTCACAATCTATTCTGCAGGGCACTTTTTTTTTTCTTTTTTTTTTTCTCTCTCTTTCTTTTTCCTTTCTTTTTCCTTTTCCTTGATTTCCTTGGCTATGCTTGTCACGGGTGCTTGCTGCGCGCCAACACATGCCAATGCCAATGCTGGTGGTCAACGGCGAGGAGCCGACGAGGGGAACATTTCAAGGCTCAAGCTAGGAGAGCCCCAACTCCGCGCTTATTGTGCGGCTTACATGCCACCACGGCACGGAGGAATCCGAGTCCCGATCATTCCAGCCCTCTTGTGAGCCGGTAGTCGAGACTCGATTAGATGAAACCGAGATGACCAGCCTCGAGTCCCGGACGGGGGAGGGTTCCGATGCTCTCTCAGTTGTCAATACGGAGCGGGAGGGTGGATCGCAGGACAAAAGATGCGATGAAAATAAGGAGTTTCGCTGGGGAAAAGATGGAATAAAGATGGTGAAAATAAAATAATAAATAATAAATGATAAATATGAAGAAACAAATATAAATAGAAATAATAAAATGATATAAGAATAATTAAAATAAGAAACAGATAATCATCAATAAATAATAACACTATTAAGCCAGATCTCGCATGCCCTGATCTCGATGCCAACACATGCACATGCTAGCGGTGTGTTGAATGCTGTCCAGTCTCTGGCATCTCGCTCGCCAAGCCCGCATGCAATTACGGTCTAGATGTCACTGTCCGTTTTTCCTTTTTTCCTTTTTTCCTCTTCCAATAATTCCACCTTTGGGACCTTGGGACCCCCTCGCTGTATGGCCTGTATGCCTCTTCACACGTAGGTGGCGTGTCGGCGTCGGCCCGGTATAAATAACATTCGATACTGCGCGCTCATGCAGCTTCATGGTGTGATGCGACAAATGGTTTTTCTTTCTTTCTTCTTCTTTCCTGGGCTTCTCCATGTGTGATGTACTCCACCGAGATTTTATTATCGGCAGTTTTTTTTTTTTTTTTTCCCCTCGTCGTTTTCTTTCCCTTGGCCGTATTTAGCGGAAAACACCAAGTAGGTCTATGGGCAGTCTTCTGATGCCTTCTCATGCTCTCGTCCGCTTCTCTGCTTCTCATCCCCCCCTTTTCCATTTCCATTTCCTTTTCCTTTTCCTTTTCCTTTTCCCTTTACTTTTCCAGCTCCCTCCTTTCTTCTTCTTCTTCCGTTCACTCTTAAGCGCCCCCCCTCCACGCCCCTCGTTTTCAACTTTCCTCCCTCTTACTGAGATGAATGATCAAAATATTTGAACATTCATGGACTGCGCTGCCAAATCGGTTACACGAGGGCATTGGCCCCCTCCCTCATCGGATACCGGCATTGGTATTGTTCTAGACGGGACAATCACGTCCCGTGGAGAGTATATTGCCTTTTGTGCAACGTGGGACGGGCAGCTGACGGGCTTGCGGGCTTGCAGGTTTGCGGGGAAGAGTTGCTGGAGTCAGCTGTTGCGGATAGGCTCGTTGGCAGAGAGTTTTTGTCATGGACATATACATGTATATATGCGAGGAATAATAAAAAAGTAACAAAACGTTGGTGCATCATATAAAAGGGTGCAAGTGAGGGATTGTGGGAATGAACCGTCTCGTGGACACTGCACTCGATATCACCTACATGCTTCCCTGGCGATTATATTTTCCTGCCAACAAAACCCGGTCACGGCACGGCGTGTCCATCGTTTGAGACGACCACAATCATGGGAACGGCGAGGATGACCATGATGAAACTGACAATCAGTCTGCTCTGTCTCCGGGGAAGCCAGCAAGTGCTCTCTCTGGCCGCCTCCAACACGACCAAGACCACCACCACCACCACCACCACAACAGCAACAGCAACAGCAACAGCAACAACAACACTGTCCTCCCGCGTCGTGATGGAAAGTCTCAAGGACGCACCCCCTGGATGGACGGTCCTGGGCCCCGCGCCCGGCCACCACACCTTCCGGCTCTCCGTTGCGCTGGCCTCGTCCGCCAGCCGCGACCAGCTCGACCACGAGCTGCACCAGATCTCGGATCCGGACCACCGGCGCTACGGGCAGCATTTGTCGCGCGACGAGGCCTGGGCTCTGCTTGGCCCGCGACAAGAGGCCGTCGAGTGTGTGCGCCGCTGGCTGGCGTCGTCGGCGCGGCTTCCAGAACACGAGGTGCGACATCGCGGCCACGTTCTGGAAGCGACGGTGCGGGTGCGCGATGCCGAGGCGCTGCTGGCGGCCCGGTACGGCGTCTTTGCGCGTGACGGCGACGACGGGCACACTCGCCGGGTCGTCGGCACGCTCGCCTACTCTGTGCCGGCCCATCTGCGGCCGCACATTGCCGCCATCCAGCCCACCACGTTTCTCTCCGGGCCCGACCCGCCCAGCCACATGCTCCGTCTCGAGCGGCGGCATCAGCCACAGCGGGCCGAGCAGCCGGAGCCGGAGCCGGATATGCACACGGCCACGGACACGGACACGTGCGCCACCCTCAACACTCCTGCGTGTCTGCGCAGGCTGTACGGCATAACGAGCCGTGCTGCCCGGCCGGACCCTCGGTCCCTGCTGGGGGTAGTGGGGTTCAACAAGGTTCGTTTGAAATTTTACTTTGTTTTTTTGTTCTTTTTCTTTTTCTTCGTCTCTGCTTGTAGTTGGTGTTTGGTCACAGCACCGGCTCGTCGACTAAAATCCCTCCGTCAACCTCCAAAAAGCAAGCCGCCCAGTACAGCCAGTTGAGCAAGTTCATCGACGCCTACGCAGCATACGCCGAGGGGGCCAACTTTACCGTTGCCCTCGTCAACAACGGCACGAACCCGCAGGGCATGGACTACCCCAGCGGCGAGGCCAATCTGGACGTGCAGATTGCCGTGCCCATGGCGTACCGGGTTCCTGTGCGGTTTTACTCGACGGGGGGGGAGGAGCACGACTTTTGTCCTGACTTGGAGTAAGTGGTGTGAATTTTGAAATGCGAAATGTGGGTTTTGGTGTTGTTTGGAACCTGGACGGAGAGTATCTCATGATGAGGTATCTCATGAAGAGGCATCTCATGATGAGGTATCCCATGAAGAGGCATCTCATGATGAGGTATCCCATGAAGAGGCATCTCATGATGAGGTATCCCATAAAGAGGCATTATACAGAAAAAGGTTCAACTCTGACACATCAACACCCCAGTATTCCCGATCTCCAAAAAGAATACGTCGAACCCTGGATGCAGTTCGTGAACCACATGCTCCATCTCCCAGACCAGCATCTCCCCCAGGTCATGTCCATCTCCTACGGCGTCAACGAACAAGTCATCCCCAGACCGTACGCCCACAAGATATGCCTCATGTTTGGCCAGCTCGCCCTCCGGGGTATGTCCGTTGTTGTGGCCTCCGGTGACGCCGGCCCCGGCATGTCATGCCAGTCCAACGACGGCGTCACCAACGCCACCCGCTTCTTGCCCGCCTTCCCGGCGACCTGTCCCTACGTCACGTCGGTCGGTGCCACGGGGGGGAAGAGTCCCGAGCGAGCGATGAATTTCTCGTCGGGCGGGTTTTCCGACTATTGGAGCCGTCCGGTGTGGCAGGACGAGGCAGTCGCCAAGTACCTGAGTCGGCATGGGGGGAGATGGACCGGGTATTATAACCCGGCAGGGAGGGGAGTCCCAGATGTGGCTGCGCAGGGGATCGGGTATCCTATATTCAACCATGACAAGCTTGAGAATGGGAGCGGAACAAGGTAAGAATGGTTCGGTCATTTCTTTTTCTTTGCTTTGACTTTCGTTTGGTCTTCTTCTTCTCCCTTTTTTTGAAAAAAAAAAAAAAAAAACCCCTCTCTCTCTCTCTCTCTCTATTCATTGTATTGTATAACCCCCCCCCGTTTGCATACGTCCCTCGTCAACTGAGTCCTGACACAATCACACCCTGTGGGGCGCAACTCCTCCCAGCGCTTCGGCACCACTCTTCGCGTCCATGATTGCGCTCATCAACGACAACCGCTTCAAGAGAGGGATGCCCGCGCTGGGATTCCTGAACCCGTGGCTGTACAAAGTGTCCCGCAGCGCCTTTACCGAGTAAGTCTAGACGTTTATCGTTTTGTCTTTCCCTCGTCCAGCGGACCTTGTCCGATACAGATCGAAAGGCTCCGAGAGCGAGTGGTGTCACTAACGAGGGAAACCGTTGAACAGCATCACCGAGGGCAGATCCGAGGGATGTCAAGGACGTAGTTTTGTCGGGGCACCGGCTCCCCGTGTTGCGCAAGCGGGATGGGATGCCGTCGAGGGATGGGATCCAGTGACGGGGCTGGGCACACCGAAATTCGAGCAGCTGCACAGGTTGGCCATGTTGGGGTGTGGGTGAAGACAGGATGGCCTGCCGTGAGCGTGTGAAGAACGTGGACTGTACTAGTCACGGGCATGCTCGCAAAGAGGTGTGTGGTTTTCTTCTTCCGTTCTCCACTTTCTTTGTACAAGTAGAAGAAGACAGAGAACGAGGGCTCTGCTACCTCTGGAGAGGACAAAAGTATGGTGCCAAGGACATGCTTGCTGCTTCTCGGTACTTTTGCTGGTCTGTACTTGAAGAGCAACAATTTGTTGGAGCAGAATGGAAGCGATGAACCCTCAACTGTCACGCCGTATTAGGCCCGCGACCGAGCAGGGTAGGCCCGTGTAGGAAATTGTATTCAACCCGTTCAAAAGCCGACACCACTGAGTCTGGATATGTTTTTGGAAAGACCAGACCACACCATATGATGCAACACAGTGACACACACGATCTGGGGTGTAGAGCAGAGATTTCATCAATCGTGCCCTGTACTGCACGTATGGATGACAAACGTCATAATGCTCGCCCGTCTTCCTCGCTAGCCAGGTCCTCGACCTCTGCTCGGCATTCGTCCGTGGAACAATGAAAGCCACGGCCCTCCGGGATGGCCCTGGCCCTGCCGCTGGACGGACACAACGAGCATGCCCACCCACGTATTCGTGTTGGACAGGAGAAAACCACTTCCTCAATCAACGGATCCGGATGACGAGTCTGCGTGTCCCATGCGTTTGAACAAATGCATTGTACATTTCACGCCGCTTGCTGAGGGGCCGGACGAGTCATGATAGTCGTGCTAGCGCGGGAGTCCAAGAAATCCAACGTCGGAGCGTCCCGCTAGTGAGCACATCGGGTACGAGAGAAAGTCGATGTCCTGTTGGGGCTCGGACATGGAGGATTCAAGCCACTCTTTTTATTCTTGCCCGGGACGAGCGTGTGTGTGTGCGTGAAGGTGTGAGAGTGTGAGGGTGTAAAGGTGTGAAAGTTGTGCGCGCGTGGGTGGTCATGGTCGTGAAAAGGAAAAAAAAAAGTCACGTGCTGTTAGTGTCAAGAACATGGAAACAAAACGTCGAGACAAACCCGTTTCGCGCTGAAACTCGGGCTACCGATGCCCTCACGCCCCGCCTTTTCTTCTTTCCTTTCCTTTCCTTTCCTTTCCTTTCCTTTCGTTTCTGTTCTTTTCTGTTCTTCAACACAATCCTCTTTCTCGTCTAGTCTTGTCATCAGTCATCTTTCCATCCTCTTCCAGATACAACAACCTTTCCATTCCGTTGTCGATTCTCCCGAAAGCGCACATGCTCGAAATCGTCAGAGCTGCGGACAAGGACACGGACTCGCCCAAGATGGCATCACCATGTGGAGGTGCGTGCCTGGACGTTCCTGGACTGTCAGAAACGCTCGTCGCTCTCAAACGCTCCACTTGAACCCAACGTCGGTTCTCTCCGTCGTCCTCCTCCGCCGCGGCCTCCGCTGCCTGTCTGCCGGTCGGCTGGTCCTAATGGCTCCAAACTCTCAAGCCTTGCCGCTTTCAGTATGGAAAATTGTGCCGTTGTGGATCCTTCGCTCTGTCCAGTGTCGACCCGTGTCTGTGTGTCCAGGGGGAGCGATTCGCTATCTTGTGATGGCTTGCGATGGCTTGCGATGAGGACAATTTGTTTCGAACACGACGCTAGAAACCGTCGATTCAAGCGGAGCCGGAGCATTATAGAAATAACACGGCATGCCTGTCGCCGTGTCTCGCGGCCGCGTGCCTGCCTGCCTGCGTATCTGTCTTGGTTTATCACCTTGGATAGTATACCAAGCTCGTACTGCGTCTATCGTCCCTCAGCATCTGGGGCAAGTGCCAAGAACACACAAATCAAACCAAACCAAACCGAAAGCTGGTCGATCGGAGAGAATCAGCAAAATCTCGTGAGAGCGTATCGGACACAGCAAGGGTCATTCAGAAACACAGAGGGACGTTCCGGAGGAGGGAATCTGACAGCCGATCACGAAAACCACGAATCGAACTCGTCCGACAAACACACCAGTTCGGAACCGTTAACCCCCCCACGCAAAACTCTCATCGCCTGAGCTACATTCAGAACCATGAAGACTCGGCCGCCGCGCCTGCTTTTGGCCTGGTGCCTACTGGGCAGCTGTCAGGCAGGAGACAGTATATCTTCATTACCGGTTACACGATCGTCATCGTCATCGTCGACGCCTTCATCCGCTTCTCGCTATGTTTCCCAGTTCATATCACATTTACCGGCTTGTGGGGTAAGTCGTGTCTGGTGTTCGAGATCAGACGTTAAACACGAGGCTCTTGCTGATGTGAATTCACCTTTACATTAGGCTACATGTTCGCATTCGGCGATTACGGCGAGAGAATGTGCAAGTCCATCGTTTTGCATCTGTTCAGACGAGGTGGTCGTGGATCGAGTCAAAGGATGCATTGAGTCTTCATGCATTCTTTCTGAGCAATTAAGTAGGTTGTGGCACCAGAAAGAAATCAGAAAAAAGAAATAAGAAAACAACTGACAAGCCGTAGTCACCAAAAACGTGACCGAAGCGTTCTGCGGCCGGCCGCCAAGAGACAGGTCTCTTCAGTATGACGCCACCAGCATCACTTTGTGTGTTGTGACAGGTGTTCTTGTCGTAATGCGACTCATCTTCAAACAATGCTTCAGCTATCAAGGAAAGCTAAACTTGGATGACTGGGTCATTCTGATTTCTGTTCTCATCGGCCTTCCGTGCACCGTCCTCAACTCTGCAGGACTCACGGCGAACGGTTTGGGAAAAGATGCCTGGACTCTCCAGCCATCCGATCTAGTCGAGTTTGCGCGCTTCTTCTTCGTCCAGCAAATCCTCTACCTCATTCTCATGACGTCGATCAAACTCAGCTTGCTCTATTTCTACCTCACTATCTTCCCGAACAAGAGGGTGCGCGTCTTGCTCTGGTCAACGGTTGCTGTCAATCTGGCCTGGGGATTCGGATGCATCCTGGTGACCATCTTCCAATGCACGCCCGTCCAGAATTATTGGCTGCGCTATCTGCAACAAGAAGGGACCGGAAAGTGCTTGAACATGAATTCGCTGGGATGGGCCAACGGCGCTGTGAGCGTCATTATCGACATCTGGATCATTGGCATACCACTGTATCAAATTCGAAAGCTGGAGCTGCACTGGAAGAAGAAAGTCGGGGCCATCATTATGTTTTTGACGGGCGCGTTGTAAGTTTTTTTTTTTTTTTTTTTTTTTTTTTTTTTTTTTTGTTACTTCTTTTCCGCCATCATGTCATACACCTTGTGACAATTGATCGACCGCCAGCATGTATCTGAACCTGACACTTTTTTTCCTTCTTCTTTTTCTAGTGTAACCATTGTATCAATATTGCGGCTACAGTCGCTCGTGTACTTTTACAGCTCAACCAACCCCACGTGGGATTTATGGTACACGGCGTGGTGGTCGACGATTGAGATCAACGTTGGCCTCATCTGTGCTTGTCTACCGACCGTCCGTGTGCTTCTTATGCGGATGTGGCCCAACGTGTTTGGAAGCAACACGACGCATTCAACCACATGGTCGACTCGAAGTCAACCTTTCATGGCCGGACAGATGGCCGGACAGAAGCCAGTGCGCATTGAAAGCCTCCATATCGACGCGGTGGATCCACCAATCCCCAAGAAGAAGGATGATCGGAAAGCTCCCTCACCGCTATCACACGGTCAACATCGGTCAATCAAGCCAAAGGTACCGCCAAAAAATGCCTCCAAGGTGGCATTGCACAAAAGTCTGCCTCCGCTCCCCCCAAAAGAACAGCGGTGATGAGAGGGGGCATAGTAGAGTCTGGACTCTGGTGGGAAACAAGCCGGATAGGACCGAGGTGGCCAGGAGAGGAACACACATTCAAAAATAGCCAGCGAGCCATTATTCTTTTCACGTTAGCGTAGCGGATTGGTTTTGTTCCCGTAATACTTATTACGTGATTCTTCTTTGGCACCACGGATAAACCCTTCCGACGTGAACAACTTGGGACGTACGAGATCTGCGGCCCGGCTTTTGAGCGAAAATAAACCCGCTGCTGCTGCTGCTTACTGCCGCCTGCCGCCTGCCACAATGCCCATTCCTATTGTAGATGCAATGCTTTTGCGCCTCAGCCCACCCTTTGCGTCTTTAGCGTGGGTAATAGGACTGAGACTCAAATTACCGAAGTCTGAGAGAGGTATTTTCTTTTACAAGGTAGAAGAGGAGAGCTTCAAACTTGACGGGGGCTGGCCTTTACTTCGCCATCGGCTCTGAGCAGGACTGGCCGTACTGGGAAATCATGTGCCTCCAGCAGCACATCATGGGTCTGAAAATGCTTAAAAAAAAATCTCACATGAACAGAGTGGGGGCTCGTGGCTGGAAGTTTTGGCCTTCTTTTCCCTTCAGTCGAAGCCACGTCTGTTTGCTCTGGATTCGACTCTGGGACTGCAACTCTAGTGATGCGGACGTATGAGCGCTACACGACATGGGGTTACTCATGGCAGCGCTTGATGGCATGGTTGTCTGTGTTGGTGAATATTTTTTTTTGGTCCTTACGGGATGCCAGATGGCACGGCACTAACACGGGACGGGGCGCTTGGGCTGAACTTAAAACCGGAAGTTCATGAGCTGGCAGAGAGCTATCGCGAAAGAGGCTCTTGGTTTTTCCTGCGCCGCTGTTCTAAAGACTATTGGAGATGGGGAAAAAAAAGGGACACGTCGTCAGAAAGGGTTTTGGTGATTCGTTGCCGGGACATGGACTAGCCTGATGGGTTATCTTTTGAGAGCGAAACTACAACTTAGCCCCGATGCCGTGCCTCGTGAATGGCGCCATTTTGATGCCCACGAATGACCTCCGAAGAGGGCTTTTGCGTAAAGGCAACGTATTCACTTGCAGGGCATTCGTATGACCCTTTGCGCCATGGCAGCTGAGGCGGCCTTGCCAGACTTGCATATATATTACCAGCCTGGGCCACGACCCAGCTCGATTTTTTTTTTTCTACTTTGGAAAAGTCTTGTGTCAGCCCAGAAACATTCTTTTTCGCTTGGTCTTTTCCCACTCCTTTCCTCTTCGTCTACCATTTACTTTGTACTCTTTCGCTTAGGGTCTCCTCAGGAACTCCCACAACCCAATTCTACTGCCTCCTGTTTCCCTGTCCAACGAACCAGTCAAAGACAAACAAAGCCAAGAAAAAAAAAAAAACCACCATCATGAAGTTCACCAGTGTCGTCACCCTCTTTGCCGCCATCTCCGGCACCTACGCCCTTGTCATGGAGAAGCGAATGACCCCCGTCAGACAAGTCATCGTCGAACTGGCCGAAGGCGTCGGCGACCTCCACGAAGCTGCGAGAACGTTTTCAGCGGACATTGAGCCCGTGGTCAGGGTGAGCGATCACGTCATCGAGATCATCCAGGGGGGACAGCGCATTGCCGATACCTGCGATCCGCTCACCCTGTCTGATTCATACTCGCTCGTCAATCCTACCAAGTTGCTCCAGAAGAAGACCCGGATGCTCTTCAAGATGATCAAGCAGCGTGTGGACGACATCCGCAGGGCCAGGGTCTGCGGCACCACGCGCGACAAGATGACCACCATCATGGCCCTCTCTACGAAGCTGATGGACACTATTATCAACAAGCAGGAGTCGCCCATGGCCAGGTCCGTGGCCAAGAACATGTCTACCGATATCAAAGTCAGGTTTCAAGCTGTGGAGAATATGTTGTCTGAGGGCAACTGTCCCATTTGAGGGGGGCTTTGAGAAAATGCGGTTGTCTGGTCGAGGAGGAGGGGATCAGGGGGGGGGGAGGGGGGGTTTAGGGGGTGCTTAAGAAATGGGGTTTGAGAAAATGGCGGTCAATTGGGGAGTCAAGAAAAGGGGGGTTGTTGGAGAGAAGGGGTGGAAGCTGTGAACCAAACGTTACGGTTCAATGAGCAATCGGGAAATAACACGATGAGATAGATGCGATACCACTACACTGCTGGGTAACATACGCCGAGAAGAGTCAATCACGTCGTTGATGGCTGGCTTAGCTTTAATATCATGGTTTTTGCTTAAGGGTGTGCGCCACGGAACAGTGAACGAGAGGGTCTTTGGTGTCCGCCTGGAGCACGGTACTGTATTGAAAATGCTGGTCTCTTTGTGTCAAGCCGCTCTAAAAAAAAAAGAAGGACACATATTTTACATATAGACCTTTTTCCATCGATTCTATCGACACAGTGCTGCCCACCGATCGACATGACCAGGCTCCAGATTGTCGGCGTCCAAGTCCATCGACCTCTTCACGGCGCAACCCCCAAGCTATGCAACCTCGTCAATATCATACTGCCCTCCAGGGCTGTAAAACCAGGACCTGGAAGTGTGTCATCGCGTCAAGGAGGACTGTTGGTCCGTCACAGCCGACAGTCCTAGACAGACCACACACGCAGACATTTCTCTGGACCAGATGCATTGCCGTGGGGTGTCTAGTGTGCAGAGGTCCGCGGTGGTAGCCAAGGTCCTTCTGGATCCAGTCAGCAGATCTATACGAGGCTCCTATACGTTTTGCCGTCCGCAAAAGGCGCCACCGAATCATAGAGGCTCGTATGGGCGGTCGTGATCAAGTGCATGGGAGAGCAGGATCAGAAGCTCATGAATCAAGGAGCAGCAACCAAAGTTGAAGAGAAACGAAGCTTTTCGAGCTGACGCCCCGGGTTGTCTTTCGAGCAAGGCCCAAGTAAAGAAGCCACGAAGCTGCTGGGGCCTTGGATCTACATTGTGAGGCCGATGACTTTTGCACCATGAGAGATATCTAACTAATTTGTTTCATGTTCACTCAGGATCGAGCTATGACATGAGGAGAAGAAATACCAGGGGAAAATCCTGGGAAAGAGGGAGAAAAAAAGCTGCAGTACGTAGTATACTAGCTTCTTGTGTTGATGCATGGCCAAGGCGTTGAGTCCGACAGTGCGGGTGATGACGGTCACGATACCTCTGGAGGGGTTTTGGATCGATACTTGTTGTCGTACCTACTCTGCTGAGCCCGGTACCTGAATTGAGTAGATCCCGCCTCGTCGTAAGTACCAAGCAAGGGCTCATTCGCCAAAATCAGGATCTCACCGATAGAATGCTCGAACCTCGGGGCTGTCTGGATGAGCGGGCTTCATGGGAAGCAGGTAAAGCGTCGAAGCTCTTCTCCTTCTTCATAGCATGAGAAAGACTCACAATAATATACGAAGTTACAGAAATCATACTATCCTTTTGATGTCGAGAAGGCCGCTCTACCCAGCCACGTCGTCAACATCGGAGCATCCTCGGAGAAGCCCCGTACTATACTCAAGAACTGTAGCCACGCACGTGTCGTCATCTCGCATTAGGATACGTACAACGCCGCGCGAGAGGAATCGCTGGGGTAGAATGAATGGAAATGCTCGCGATGACTTACTCTTGGAGGATCTTCAAAGGTAGCAAGACTGTCCGGAGGGACTCTTGCTGGGGAATTCCGAGAGGATGTGAGGCTGACACGGGAGTTGGGCTCTTTGAGCTATAAAAGCCCACAAGGTGAATATACATATATACAGGGACACTGGATCATGGACTCGAAATTGATTACTTCTTTTACGTTCTTCTTTCACTTCTTTCACTTCTTTCTTGTTCTTTTTATATATTTTTTATATGTTTTCATAGATCCATTCTTGTAGCGATTAGGCTTAGGCAACTGGCCTATCTAGAGTATAATAATAAATAAATAAATATATCCATTATTGTTTACTTCTTCTTTTCTTCCCGCTACCAAAACGACTCCATCACCCCCCCCCAGCACCAGAACCCTTTCTCGCTCAAACACAGAACCTGCCGTACCTACCCCCCCACAGCATTACCCACCCCATCAGACCTTCAGACAATACATCCCTTTGTGCGGTTAGGCGCCAACTAGATGACAACAGGGATAGTAAGCCAATGATAGCTAAGCTTAGTACTAGATACTCCATGTTCCATATATGATAGATTGTGTGCTATGGTATTAGTAACTCCCCCCACTAGGTAGATATAATTACATACCGTATTTAGCGGGCTAATTAGAAGTATCTAGCTGTATCGGTGCAGGTTGGCGCCTGACCGCACCCAAAGGGATACTGAGGGCTGGACTAGGCTGCCCTTTGCCAAGACCATGTGGGGGATTCTCGACTCGACTTTGACAGAAGTGGGGGGCCTTGGTCTGAGATGATGGCATGAGGCTGGCATTGCTAAATGCGCTACCTGGCTCACGAAAATAGTAATGGGAAATGCACAATGTTGGTGCGGCCACGCGAACGCAGCAGGTGCCGATCCCCAAGACCCGTCCGTCCGAGTTGAGCTGAGCACACACAGCGAGATGAGATGCACTCACGACGAAGCAAAAACCCTCCATTCATATGGTATCTTTTGTATTTCCAGCGAGCGGTCCGTCCTTGTCTATAGAAGCAGAGACGGGACACCATGTATGTACGTGAAAGGGGGCAGTTTGTCATTGACGCGTCGAGATAGCGACTGGTCGATCTAGCGCAAGGTGGATGGTGTAACCTTTCCTCCGTCATATATCATGTACGGGCTATGCATGCAGCAAGAGTATGAAACCCAAAACGAGGGTAAAGATGAAATGGTAGTAACAACATAGATGGCAGGTATCGAGAAACGAAAGAAAAGGAGCAAACGTTGGAACAGGTAGAAGGGAGGACAAAAACGACACACACGAGGTTTATTATTACAGCACCAGCAACGAGAATAATCCACCCATGACAGGCCGGGCTGTGAATTGAAGACCTCCCGGGTATCCACCGGTATTGACATCGTACAAGTCAGTGAGGGCTCGCCACGTGGGCGTCTCGTTTATCCACCGCGCAATCTTGGAGATGAACATGCGCTTGGTCTCGGGCTTGGCGACGGCCGCGGCAAAGAGCTCCCAGTCGATCTTGGTCCAGACGTTGCGCGTGTCGAGGATGACGCCGTACTTCTTTTGGCTCTTGAGGTAGAAGTCGCTTTGCATGTCGTAGATTGCCTGGGGGATGAAGTCGAGGCCGAGAACCTTGTCCGGGTAGATGTTGTAGAGAAGGCCGTAGGTGTTCTTGTTGTCGTACTGGAGCATGGTGTGTCCGGCCTCCTTGTTCACACCGTGTTCGGTCCAGAAGGCGAGGTAGTCTTTGGCCAACTGGGCGTACTTTTGGCTTTCGCCGCCGTGGCCGGCCTTGGTGGCTACTTCGGACATGGCCTGGAGGGCAATGATGCCCTTGATGGCGAGGTTGGTCTGGTTTCTGCGAGGAGGTTAGTTGCCATTTTAGGATCGAGGAGACTTTTTTTATTCTCTTTTTTTTTAAAAAAAAAAAAAAAAAGAATGGGTTTTACACACGAGCTC
>SRPU01000784.1:0-13955 GCA_018360185.1 Claviceps lovelessii | reverse complement strand
GACGGTACGTACAAAAAAAAAAAAAAAAAAAGTGTTTTTTTTTTCTCTCTTCAGTACCAGTTGAGAAATCCAGAGAATCCAGCATTAGAGTCAGACAACAACAGCAAACACTTGAGTCTTTGGTTTCATCAACCCTCTGCCGCTCCTAGGGACCCCCCACACTTTCCTCAAAAAAAAAGAGAACATACAACCTTGGGTAGTAATGACGCCACCGTCGCGCAAGGCATCGTGGAGAAGTTGGAAGTAGGGCTTCTTGAAGAGGCTTTCGGCGGGGCCCTCGGGGTCGGAGGAGTCGGTGATGATGACGTCGAAGCAGTTCTTGTAGTCGTCGAGGAACTTGAAGCCATCGCCGACGTGGACCTTGGACTTGGGGTGGTTGAAGCCCTCGGCCATGTTGGGCAGGTACTCCTTGGACAGGCGGATCACGGCTTCGTCAATGTCGCAGAGGATGGCCTCCTCGACGCAGTCGTGCTTGACAACCTCGCGGAGAACGCCGCCGTCGCCGCCACCAATGACGAGGACCTTCTTGGGGTTGGGGTGAGAGTTCATGGCGAGGTGGGTGATCATTTCCTGGTAGGAGAACTCATCGCGCTCGGTGCACTGAATGACGTTGTCCAAGACCAAGACGGTGCCGTGGTCGGTGGACTTGAAGATGAGGACATCCTGGTACTTGCTCTTCTCGTGGTGTAGGACCTTTTCGACCTTGAGCGTCATGGCCTGGCCTAACAAACAACAACGACAACACGTATGAGGATCATGGATTCAGACGCAATGTGGACTTTGACGGAGCTTCAGGCTGGGGGTTCTTACCGGGCCACATGTCCGAAATCTCGCGAAACCAGCCATCTGTGAAGAGGATCAGCAAGAATAATGGTGACGCCAAGAATAAAACCAAATCATGATGAAACAGATGAAGAAGGACTCTGCGGAATCGCGAGACGTTCTGGGGTACGGCGCGTGCGGCTGACAGCTCGTCAAATTGCCGCGGCGGGGTAGCAGAAGCGCGCAAAAAAAAAAAAAAAAAAAAAAGAGAGAGAGAGAGAGAGAGAGAGAGAAGGAGAGAAAAATACAAGCCGTGCAATGGGCACAAGACCAACGGTACATTACGAACCTTGAATCGTAGGGTGGGTAATCTCGGACATTTTGGCGAGAGAATCAGGATATCGCGATGTCGAAAATGCAAATCTGGGTATCTTGGGATATGGGGGAGGAAGAAATGGGCGGGCTCGACACAAGAACAACCTTTTCCGCCCGATGATGTCTATGGCTGACGTTGCCGATGGTGGGGTGCAAAATTTTTGGTGGCGCGCGCGCGGGGCACAAGCAGCTTGAGGAGTCAGGACCGCAGTCGTGACTGGAAAGGGAGAGGGCAGCTTGCGATGCATCAGTTGACGTGGCACGGAAATGAGGGAAATGAGGTCCGCGAGTTGGGTACAGCCATACATTGGCATCGGCATCGGCATCGGCATTGACATTGACATCGGCATTGGCATTGACATTGACATTGACGCTGTACGTTTGACCTGCGAATAGGTCAAGCCGGGCCAGTCGGAAACGAGGCCACATGTACCATGTACCATGTACGCACATCATACATCAGAAGTATACTTTTATAATCCCTTTTGGGTGGTCGAAAATCACCCGCCACCCACTGCATGTATGTCCTGATAAAGTGCTGCTGCTGTAAAGTCAGGTCGCAGCGATCAACAACGTTTTCCATTGAAACTCGGCACGCTAATACGCTGGTTTGTCGGGCATGGGCCAAACGCGACTCGCGCGCCGTGTCTTGGGCAGCAGAAGTTGTCCGAAGAGGACCAGACTCATCAAGATTAGGCCAAGCCTCGTCAACGACACGACCTTTAGCCATGCGTACATACGGCATCGAGGGTAGTGCGGGGAGTAGGTACACCCGCATCGATGAGGTGCATCCGGGCCATTTCTTGGAAATATCCCACACACGTAGAGAAGAGAAATGGGAAGGGTAGTGCGATTGGTTTGCCGTCCGCCATCTCTCCGTCAGAAGCGCATTGTATGCCATCTGCTGCTTCTTCTTCGTCGTCCATGCAAAAAAGTTGGTCCCCCCCCCCCCCCCCTTGCACCGTAGCAAATCACCTTGTTGACCTCATTGTGCATAGACGAGGAATAGTTGACCTCTCGTCAATAATTCGCCCCAGTTCGCCGTGACGCCATAGCTTACAATGGATGCCCTTTTCTTTCTATCCATGTGGATTGTCTTCAGTATCCGGGAATTAAATTCGTTTTTCCTGCTTCATCCCCATGATCCCACCGCTGGACGGTCCACATTGGCGAACAGTAGGGGGCATTTTAGTGCGTATGAGGAGGTTGTTGGCCCAGAGAGTGGCAGACCAGGATACCCAGAGCTTGTTTTTTTGTTCCGGGGGCTGCGGATAAAATCAATTGGAAGTGCCATGTCCTGTTGTACTGCACGATGGGTACTTCCATACGCTTCAAGGTTTTGTCGAGACGTGGCGTGGCAGCTTCTTGTGTCAGGTATAACATTCCGTCATGGCCTTTGTTCATTCTCGTTCTACGAAACCCTCCTCGGGTCGTCTTCATTGACTCAGCACGTATGTATGTATCTGTTTGGGTCCTGGCAGGGCCTCGGGCACGGAGAAATTTCCCACCTTTCAATAGGCTGCGACCAGCTGGGGAAGTTCGGCCCGGATTCGACATGAATCATGATAGACTTTGGCAGTAGGAACGTGGTCGTGCCGGGTCTTGGTACGTTGCTAGAATGCTGTCGAGTGCAACAACCGAGAAAAGTGCAGGGTGCAGTACCCGATGATGCGCTCGATCGAGGGTTTGGCAAGTACTCGAGGTATCTATCGAGCGAGCACATCTGGTCTCCCATGTGGCCGTGTGGCCGTGTGGCCGTGTGGCCGTGTGGCCGTGAGGTCGTGAGGTCGTGTGGTCGAGCGACCGTGCCGCCTTCCAGCCTCTGCATGAGTAGTGTTTTTCTTTGTTTGAGTCTGATATGAGTGATGAGTAAGACTCGCAGGCAGTAGGCTGTGCAGGGTGGTGTCGGGTACAGACAATGTTGGCCCGTTCCAGCTTGCTTTCCAGGATGGGCGTCGGACATGAGGTAGTTATTTCATCTGATCCCGGGACGGCAGATTGGAGAGGTCAATGGGGAGAGCGCCATGGTGGTGGCGCTCGGGCTGCCGACAGGGGTCACGGGGCCCGGGCCGGATAAAAGACATAAAAAGACTAGACCGCACAGGGGCGCAGGGCGAATAGGATGTCTCGTGTCAAGGCGTGTCAGGCTGGCCGAATTGCCAACTCTGCAGTCTGGCTACGGGCTGGCGCTGGGGACAATCAACGACATGACTGCAGCCACCAGGCGGCTGGACCTTCCCGTCCCGGTGGCCAGTCTTGCCACTGGTCACCATCCTGCCACTCCTGCCACCACCAAAGTGACATCAGCAGACCGACAAAACATCGAGGCCATCCGTGCATTCGAAACCAAGCGAGCCCCACCTGACGAAAAGCCGCCCCTGTCCACGTCCGTCCACACCAAACACCAGGCACAGACACCAGACACCAGGCACCAGACACCAGGCACCAGACACCAGACACCAGCCAGTGCAATGCAAGCAACCAGCAAGCCCAGCATGAACGGAGCAACGATTCAACAGCGGCCGAAGAGCCACTGTGGCACAAGACGACTGGACCAAGACTGGGGCGAGGCGGTGGGAAACAGGACTTGGAGCAAGACGACCAGAGCCCGACCGGACTGAGACGACCGAAGACGACGGCACCACCACCGGAGTACGACGACTGAAGACGACTGCAGCACGACCGGGGCCGCGACTGGAGCGAGGCCGAGACAACAAGACATCCAATGTTCTAAAAGTGCCTGGCAGACTGGCAGACTGGGCAATCCTCTGTTCCAGTGGCCAAGTACGGAGGGGCCTGAACGAGGCTGTCCAAACAGCATCATGTCGTTGCCCCACCCCCTGAAAGACTTGGCTGCGACCCTGGCTTTCTCGCGCCTCTATCAGCAGCACCAGCGCATTCCACACTCTTTTGGCTCGCGCCCACGTCTTTTGCCGGCTCTGCACTGCTTCCTTGGCCCGTTGGTCCTGCTCGTGGGGGATTTTCTCTTTATGCCAATTCGCTCTCTCCACTGGCCCTCCAACTTCTCTCCAGTCTCCATGCATGCAGGTGCAGTGGCCCCCCCCCCCCAACGGGTCCCGACAGGTGTACCTTTCTCCACCATCAAATCTATCACAGCCCATACTTTCCTCGTCGTCGTTCCTACATCTAGTTTTGTTGCATAAAGCCGCCTTCGCCTTCGCCCTGCCCTGAATGCAGGCTGATGAAGCATTGCATTGGCCGGTCTACGTTCCGAATCCACCGTCCATATAAACTTCTTAGTTGTTGGTCAAGCTCTCAATCAGTGCATCCGCCATTGCTACGGGGAACTGGGTGTGGTGGTTGTCTTTGAGATCGAACCTAGCTGCCCGCCTGCTTGCCCGGCCGTACACGCCGAGCCCAGTTAGCGTCTTCCGAATCGTGCGAACGCCTCGATAGGGCTACAACATCGACTTGGCACGATTTCGACTGGAAGTGGTCCTTGAGAAGCCAGCTCGTCTTTTTTTTTTTTTTTTTTTTTTTTCTCCCTCTTTTTTCTTTTTTCTTACTCTCCTGCCTGCCTGTTTGCGCCAGGGCCGTCTTGGCTTGCCCAGATCGACACAGCATGTGTTTCCGCAGCAGAGAAAAAAAGGACAACAGCGGTGCGACCCGGTCTCGCGACATCGACCGTGGTATCCGTCAAGATGAGAAGCGCATGGCGAAAGAAGTCAAGCTTCTCCTCCTGGGTATGGCTCCATCATACGAAACACATTGGCCACCCGAACCTTTACGTCCATTCCCCTTGTCACGGCTGCGACTCCCTCACACAACAAAACTGAAATGCTCAATGCCGTGTAACCGAAGCTTTCCTACTTTGGCAATCCCTCTCCGTACATCCGTCCAGCACGCTGACTCTGGTGTGACATGTAGGTGCCGGCGAGTCAGGCAAATCTACCATTCTGAAGCAGATGAGGCTCATCTACTCACAAGGCTTCAACAAAAATGAGCGGCTTGAATGGAAACCTGTCGTCTTTAGCAACATCATACAGTCCTTCCGTACCATCTCTGAAGCCATGACTGAGCTTCAATACGGCTTCGATACTCCCGACAACGAGGTGCGCTTTTTCTCTTCTCTTCTTTTTCTTTTTTTTTCTTCATTTTTTTTTTACCCTCACGGAGCCTTCTTCTTCCACGCTTTTTTCTTGTACAAATGCGCAGTGGCTGCCAAAGTCTTGATCCAGCCAATGGCTTGCTAACTTGCGCTGTAGAAGCATATGGCGCACATTCTCGTAGACCTCGAACTTGGCCAAGAGGACAAGCTTCCCCAGGACTATCTGGAACCCATCAAGATGCTGTGGCAAGACAGTGGAGTAAAAAAGGCAATTGCTAAAGGCAACGAATACGCGCTTCATGATAACTTGGCATAGTGCGTTTCTTCGCCCCCTGACGACTCAGAATTTGCTTCCAACTGTTTGTCTGTTGGATGTGATGCTGACAATGTTGCTACTTCCAGTTTCATTGACGACATGGACCGAATTTGGGCTGATGGCTACGTGCCCAACAACCAAGACTTGCTACGCTCACGACTTCGAACCACGGGCATCACTGAAAATGTCTTTGATCTCGGCCAGCTGACATACCGCATGTTCGACGTGGGTGGCCAGCGATCAGAGCGAAAGAAGTGGATTCACTGCTTCGAAAACGTACACTGTTTGCTGTTCCTGGTGGCCATCAGCGGGTATGATCAGTGCCTGGTGGAGGATAAAGATGGGGTATGCCGCCCGCAAACGACCCCTGTTCCCTTGTTTCCAGCTTGTTGTGCTTGGCAGACAAACTAACAGCTGATGAATGATAGAACCAAATGAACGAGGCGTTGATGCTTTGGGAGTCTATTGCCAACTCCCATTGGTTCAACAAGTCGGCCATGATTTTGTTTCTCAACAAGATGGACCTGTTCAGAGAAAAGCTGCCCAAAAGCCCCATCAGCAAATATGGCTTCACAGATTATCATGGTCCTGATGACGATTACAAGGCTGCCAGCAAGTATTTCCTCGACAAGTTCCGCGCCTTGAGCCGAAATCCCGAAAAAGAAATTTACGGACACTTTACCAACGCGACCGACACCAACTTGCTCAAGATTACGATGGGCTCCGTTCAAGACATGATTATTCAGCGCAACCTCAAGCAGCTGATACTGTAACAATAAGGGTCGCTATGATTTTGGTGATGATGGTCAACTGTTATTTTTTTTTGCTTTTCCCATTTTGACCATGCGCCCATTGCAGTAATATCAAGCATCTCAACACTTATATTTTTTTTACATTGGAACACCTTTTCGGCTTCCGTCGCAGCCAAGCTGCATTGCGTAATGGGCTCCGCACGCCCATGTGAGCAATCAGATACAAATAACTATGGGAACGCGTTATCCACCGATGTGAAACATTACACGTTATTTCACGCCAAGACCAAGATGCCAATGCGGGAAGAACAAACTCGTCATTCATGCTATTTTCATCATTTGCTCTCTCTCTCCCCCCTTTTTTTTTTGGACCCAGACAAGAAACGCAATCGACGGGGGAAAAAAAAACCTGAAAAGAACAAAAAAACCTGTATGACTAACGGATTACGGCCGCGACCGCACGATTCTTTCCTTAATTTTTATCCCTTTGTTCTTTTCTCAAAAAGAGTTTTAAGAAAACCACTTCTGCATCCTCCACATTACTCCCACGAGGGGCAAGGGCGACTTGCAATGCCACAAACAGCGAAGCGACGGCACAAGCAGTAGTGCATGTTGTGTCTCCGGCTCTGCGCCATTGGTTTTGCAGCGGGGGAAAAACCTGGGGTAGCCTGGGAGCTGAAGTGGCAAACACGAGAGGATCTTGAGCGGTCAAGCTCGCCAGGGCATGCTGGCAATGGTGGTGGGATGCCATAAAGAGTAGCATCCCGGAGAACACCCGTGTCTTGCATGTGGTAGTGTCTATCACAATACAGCAGATCATGGGGAAGCGGAGCGAGTGAAGGGGTTTTTTTTTTTTTTTTTTTTTTTTTTTTTTTTTTTTTTTTTTTTTTTTTTTTTTTTGCCTTTTTTTTCCTTCTACTTCTTTCTTCTACTTCTTTCTTTTTCTTCTTTTCCATTTCCTTTCCTCCCCCTTTTTTTTTTCTTTTGAGTAATCACAACGTTGGAGTAACTGTAGGACTCAGCACGCAGGAGGGTTCTAGCTTGTCGCTTATGACCACCATGTACTTTGATGGTTTTATTCTCTACTGCCGCGGGGCTTGGAAAGGCGTTGCATTGCACCATGTCGATGAGGGGTTCAGGAGGGGTGAGAGCGGAATAGACGGAGGAATAAGGATCCAAGTGCGAAAGTTCAATTATGCAGAGCGCGCCCGGTTGTTCCTTGATACCTTGCCTTTTGGGCGCCGTGCCGGATTTTGGTGACGCTCACTATTAAGTACCTAGTAGGTAGGTAGGTAGGTAGTAGGTGGCTTTCATCATTGCCATATACATTGAACTACCATACGATACCCGATGGTTTTACTACTACCAGGGCATCACGTCCAAGTACTAGGCTTGGGGAGGTCAATAGGTACTGTAGGTACCTACTTGGTACTTTGTAGGCAGCTCACCCAGGCAGGCACCAACACGTGTATGGTGGGACCGCACCTGCCCCATCCAAGCCAGCAGACATCAAGTGGAACCAACCAAGCTGGAAGTTCACGAGCGAATGTGAAGTTTTTGAAGCCACCCAGACGAATTGAGTTTGTACAAGGCGTACTTGAGAGCAGCTACCAGATGCTATGCCCGAACAAAACCTTTGCCAAACTTGGAAAATCAGCCATGTTTTCTCCCTCCTGTGGTCATTACTGCTTCTTGCATCCGATGATTGGCAGGCCGCAGTGCCCCCGACTCCCGAGTGTCGTACAGATGCTAGGCCTCGACGTGGTTTCGATGATGCATTGTTGACACAGGTCCAAACCTATCAGGGCTGATCAGACGCTATATGACGTGTTTTTCACTCTCTTTCTCTTTTGTGTGCGCGTGCGCGTGCGCGTGCGTGGGTGTTTGATGATCCCTTGTGCAAATATAAAGGCTTTTCAGGTCGACTTTTTTTTTTGTTTTGTTTTTTTTTTTTGTGTCCTTGCCTCACAAGTAGCGCTTTTTATGTGGCATGCTGGTAGCTGGCTACGCTGGACGAGTTCCCGTCTATTTCTACCTACTTCAAAGTCAACGTGAAGGCCATGGTTACTGTGTCATTGGTCTGGCTGGCCAGCTTTGCCGGTCTGGCGGCTCTCGTGGCGGCTGGTGGTGATGCCGTCAAGAGCGACTCCCACTTCTATGGTCAATCGCCCGCCGTCTATCCGTCTCGTATGTCTTGAGATGATGTCGTCCTTCTCCTCCTTCTTCATTCGCTGCCGTGATGGTATGATAGCAGGACATGGGATGTCCACGGCTGACAAAGTATGCATCAGCTGAAATGACGGGCGGATCCGAATGGGCTGCCGCGCACGACAAGGCCAAGGCATTGGTTGCCCAGATGAGTCTGGAAGAGAAGGTGAGTATGACGGGGGGCGTCTCGTCCGGGACGGGGTGCTCGGGCACTATTGCTCCTATTGATAGACTCAACTTTACTGGCATGTGCCTGAGTGATGCTGGGAATGGTCTTCGCAATACCGACCTTGTGAACGGGTATCCTGCTGGTATCCACGTGGGGGCGAGGTGCGTTGTTTCATTCTTGTAGCTTGCCCACGATTTTCTTCTTCTCTTTCTTCTTCCCCTTTGTACGAGTGTCATTATACAACGGTAGACACTAACACTTGTTTTTGTTCGTCCTAGTTGGAACAAAGCCTTGGCGCGCAAGCGTGGCGCTGCCATGGGCGGCGAGTTCTTGAGAAAAGGAGTCAATGTCATGCTAGGACCGGTAGTTGGGCCAGCTTGGCGCGTTGTCCAAGGGGGTAGAAATTGGGAAGGCTTCTCTGTTGACCCCTATTTGTCTGGCTCGTTGGCAGCGGAGACCATTGAGGGTGTCCAAAGTGCAGGTGTACAGACCAGTCTCAAGGTATGATGTCTCCTCCCCGTGATGCTGTCAACATATGTATATATGTGTGTGTGTGTGTGTGTGTGTTTGTATGCCTAGTTAACATGATGGACATAGCACTTTATTGCCAATGAACAAGAGTTGAACCGCAGGCCTGGGCAGGACACTGAAGCTGTGTCGTCCAACATTGACGATCAGACTATGCATGAAGTCTATCTTGCGTATGTTGTGCAAGCAGCACCCGCCAATACCCCATCCAGCCTCCTTTCCATCTTTTCCCCTCTCTTCGTCGCAAACTGTCAGTCGTCTACGTTCTCTGACTGTCAATGATTAGGCCCTTTCAAGATGGCGTACGTGCTGGGACCGCCAACATTATGTGCTCGTATCAGCGCGTAAACAACTCATATGGTTGTGCCAATAGCAAGACTATAAACGGCCTTTTGAAGACGGAATTGGGGTTTCAGGTGAGAATTTCAAGTCAGCTCCTTTTTCTTTCGTGAAAGCCTTTTATATGTTTCTGTCTTTCTTCTTCTTTCAACCTCTTCCCTATGTATGACTATTGGTGAGTCTGGCTGACGGGGAGCTAAGGGGTTCGTCGTGTCCGACTGGGACGCTCAACGGGCTGGGGTGGCGGCAGCTCTTGCTGGAATGGACATGGCCATGCCAACACCAGCTGAGTTTTGGGGCAAACATCTTGTCGAGGCTGTCAAGAACGGATCTGTTCCGGAATCTCGAGTCACAGATATGGTCACAAGGTAAATAAGCATGCTCTCGGAAAGGACATACAAGTCCACGGTTTTTGCTTTTTTTTTTGCTTTTTTTTTTTTTTTTTTTTTTGCTGTCTCCTTTTTGTTGTATTTTTTTTCTCTTTCATGTAAAAAAAAAAAAGAATATTGACTGCCTGGTATCAATTTGAACAGGACAGACTCTTTCCAAAGCCAGGGTTCGGCATGCCGGAGAGTATTCTGGCCTCTCACGAGCCTGTCGAGGGCCGGGATGCCAAAGACCTCCCTACACTGCTTGCGGGAGCCATCGAGGGCCATGTGCTGGTCAAGAATACCAAGGACACCCTTCCCCTGCATTCTCCGCGGGCCATCTCCGTGTTCGGGTACTCGGCTCGATCGGCAGACGTGCAGGCTCCGAGTTCTGATATTATCTCCCAGAACATGTGGCGTTTTGGCCAGACATCTTTGGGCATGAAGAATGCCATTGATGGGTTTTTTGGAAACGCGCAACCTGTTGCCATGAATGGCACGCTGATGGGGGGAGGCGGTTCCGGAGCAGTCACACCTGCTGTGTTTGTCGCTCCGTATGAGGCGCTCGCCGTGAGAGCCGCACAAGACGACACGGCTTTGTATCACGACTTTAGCTCGCCAACACCAGACGTAATCCAAAGCAGCGAGGCATGCATCGTCTTCGGCAACGCGTGGGCTGGCGAGGGCGTCGACCGGCCCGGTCTCTCTGACGAGTACACGGACACTCTGGTCAACAAGGTCGCGGCGCAGTGCAACAAGACCATCGTGGTGCTTCATAACGCCGGTCCACGCCTTGTTGACGGGTTCGTCGACCACCCTAATGTCACAGCCGTTCTATTCGCCCACCTGCCGGGCCGCGAAAGCGGCACAGCTCTCGTCAAGCTGCTCTACGGAGACGCATCGCCGTCTGGAAAGCTCTGTTACACGGTGGCCAAAAGGGCGTCAGACTACGGTCATTTGCTGAAGCCCGACGAGCCGACGCCCGAGTTCCAGAACTTGTCGCAGTCGGACTTCAAAGAAGGCGTCTACCTCGACTACAAGTACTTCGACAAGCACGACCTGACGCCGCGATACGAATTCGGCTTCGGCCTTGGCTACACAACGTTTGACCTCACCACTCTCAAGATCAAGTACGCACGGGGCGTCGGCCACCGCGACGAGTGGCCCGTCGGCCCCATCGTCCCCGGCGGACAGGCAGATCTGTTCGACACCATTGCCACGGTCAGCGTCAAGGTACGCAACACGGGCAGCGTGGCGGGCGCAGAAGTGCCGCAGCTGTATGTCGGCATCCCCCACGGTCCTGCGAAGCAGCTCCGCGGATTTGAGAAGCCCTTCCTGCGGCCGGGCGAAGCCAAGACTGTTGAATTCCCTCTCACGCGTCGTGATCTGAGCACATGGGACACGCACGCTCAGAAGTGGCGATTGCAGAGGGGCGAGTACAAAGTCTACGTCGGGACGAGCAGTCGCGATTTGCCGCTCACAGGTACAATGATGATGTGACCTGGGTCGAGCTGAGAGCATATCTCTGACGGGGATCGCATGTTGGTTCCTCGTTTCTGCAATGTCTCTGTATGACAAGGCCGGCGGCCAGCCCGTCTGGTGGTTGATGCGAGCAGGAAGACGAGCTATGGCAAGACGGCAATGTAGGGCCGCACTGGCATTTGAGTAAATGGCATGAAACGGCGCAAAGGGGAAGAAAACGGCATACCAATACAGCGGATAACCAGGAACGACAGCCAACGTAATGCGATGACAAGGAATAGTTGGGACTGCCAGCCGAGGTGATGCCACCTCCAAGAAGTAATTACGAATCATGGCCATAGTAATGCACAAATACAAGCATGTCCAACTCTCCCATACATGTCATTTGCGACCAAGCCCACGTATCGACCGAGGGATGCCGAAACGGCGACGACGGCAAGAATGGGAACTTTCCCGGCCAAAGCAGAGGCAGCTGCTCGTTGTGGGTGGCGAGGGACGGGCAATTGGGTAGCTATTCCTAATTCTTGGTGGCCAAAAGCAGCCGTAAGCGATGGGGGGCTGATTATATGATTAGGATGGGCGGTTATGAATGTGTATGTAGTAAGTATGTGCATATGTGTATGTCTAGTATGTGCATCTAGTATGTGTATATGTGTATGTAAGTATGTGCATGTGTGTATGTGTATAATGTGTATATGTGTATGTAAGTATGTGCATGTGTGTATGTGTATAATGTGTATAATGTGTATAATGTGTATAATGTGTATAATGTGTACAATGTGTATAATGTGACGGTGCGTGCATAAATGGGTTACGTGTGTATTATGTACAGATGCATTATTCATGTGTTTAGGGAGGGATGTGTTGTGTATAGGTGATTGTGCACGAATGGGTTATTGATAGGGTTGATGTTGTAGGTGTTTGTAGGTGTTTATAGGTGTTTATAGGTGTTTATAGGTGTCAAGTATAGGTTTTCCGTACAGATGACGTAAGACGTCCATGCACAGCACAACATGTCCGGACACACCAGGCAGACATGACGCCCAGGCCCGTATAGATACTCATGTATAAACGCAATGCACACGCACACGCACTCCATGGTCCAGATGCATGCATTACCCCCGCCTACACCCGCCCATGCATCAAAACAGCCACTCTGCCAGACGGTAGCCATGCGATGCACGCGCTCCGGCGCGGCTTGACGCCTCGGGGCGTGACGGATCCGAGGCAGCGGGCGGGCGGTGCATGACGAGATGCTGCTGCTGCATGCGCCGGTGACGGGCGCGGCATGTGCTTGCAGTCGCGGGCGGGTGCGGCCGGGCATGGACAGAGCCTGGAGGGCGGGTTGGTCTTGTGTCGGGCGCCGTTGGTGGTTCTCCGGAGGGCGGGTGGGTGTTTATGTCGCGGGGGGGGAGGGAGATGTGGAAAGACAAAAGGCATGGAGGTGGAAGACGTGATGATGTAAAGATGTGTGTGTGTGTGTGTGTGTGTGTGTGATACAGAGACACGAAAGCACATATACACGGATATTGGAGAATATAAAGACAAAGACACATGTCAAACACAAAAAGACATCAACGTGTACACATGCAAGTGCACGCTCTCCCTCTCTTGCATATACACATACATACATACACATAAACAGAGAAAGGTGCCCTTCTACATCGAATTCATGGCCAAATGGCCCGAAGCACCTTGTGCCGCATGCCCAAGTACAAGTACGTACATGTACATGACATGTCCGCATCCGATCCGGCATGCTCGCGTCCCGCTCGGGCGCGTCCCCTCGCAACACACGGGGTGTGCATATCCACGCTGCATGTGCTTTCTGGTCGCATGTCGCATGTCGCATGTCGCCCCCCCACACACCCCAGTGTCAAGGTCAACGATACCGCGAGTTTGACGCCACGCATCGGGTTCCATGGTTGGGACCGAATAAACGGGCTGCACTCAAGACAGACAGTGTACATGGCATGCGGTATGTTGTATGTATGCATGCACGCATACACAAGGCAGAGGACGCCGCCCGCCGGGGGACAACGAGCTGTTCCGTTCCTGCGCCGCGCGCACAACTTGTGCACGATGGACAGAGGCAGCATGGAAATACATACGCCAGACTTGGTGATTGCGATTTGCGCCCCGTGTCCCGTGTCCTGTGCGCTGTGCCTGCCTGCGCCTGCCTGCGCCTGCGCTCTGCATGTGCATGTGCATGTGCATTGCATGTGCCTTGCGCGCGCCGAGACCAACTGGGATGCTCTGTGCTTCATACTTGTACATGTGAATCATAAACGGTTGCGTGTGACATGTGCAGGTTATTGTCCATCATAAACAGTTGCCTGTGACATGTGCAGGTTATTGTCCATCATAAACAGTTGCCTGTGACATGTGCAGGTTATTTGTCCATCATGACAGACTAGAATGCCTGTCAACAGCCCATCAAGCATCAAGCCATCGAGCCATTCTACATTGATGCTCTGATGTCGGAAAAGGAGGAGAAAAGGGGGAAATGGGGAAATGGGAAAACGGGGAGGGGTCCCACCTTTTTTTCTTTTTTTTTTTTTTCTTTTTTTTTTCTTTTTTTTTCTTT
>SRPU01000783.1:0-13961 GCA_018360185.1 Claviceps lovelessii | reverse complement strand
TTTTTAGGTCGTCTAGTGCAGCAAGTAGGAAACGGAGCGTTGCAGGCTGCAGGCTCGGGGGCTGAAACAATGGGCACTTGCGCACATGCACATGCACTCGCAGGCTCAGCCTCAGACAGTCGGGCATGTGAAGCAATCATTCAACGCTCACGCTCGTGAAAGGTGACTTGCGACCGGCCGTGGCAGTCCCTGCCTTGGACACTCATAAAGGAGGCGGCAAACACTGGAGCCCCTTGTGGTCCATTGTGGTCCATTGTGGTCTGCACGGCACGCACTGGCTGTGCGGTCTGGTCGTTTGGAAGCCTTTTTGAAGCCTCCAACTTCCTCTTGTCCGCCATGCACACCTCCAGCCGAGCATGAGGAACAGTCCGCCTGTTATACATAGCGTAATGCACACCGCAATATATATACATACTTGGATATACATGTATATGTATACACAATTGTGAAGAGATCCCTCCATATCGTACACCCACGCCCATCACCGCTTCACGCCCATCCTCCGTCATCTTCCACCTCCCCCCATCCCATCCCCTCCATACCAACCACCCCCCTCCCTCGCCCTCCGCTCCCTCTCCGCATTCTTCTCATTCTCCTCCCACTCCCGCTCCCACTGCACCGCCCGCTGCCTCCTCTCGTGCCACTCCACGCCTCTCACGATGCCCTCTCTCCTCCACTTCTTCGGCGGCTTGACCCCCAGCGCCGCCTGCCTCTCCCACACCGACTTGCCCCTCCTGAACCACCTCTCCTGCCTCTCCTGCTCCTCGTCCGCCGACGGCGTCCACTTGCTCTTCAGCACCCGCCGGATCGCCTCCGGCGAGACCTGGAACTTACCAGCCAGCGCCTCGGTGGTATACACGTCCGGGAACTGCGCGTTCAGCGCCCGGATCCCGGCCAGCGCATCCGGCGAGAGACGCTTCCGGGGCGCCCACCCCCCGGGGAATTTCTCCTTGAGGGCCTCCTTTTGTATCTGCCAGTGTGCCTTTCGAGGCGTCGCCGGCCGGTCCGCACCGCGCTCGTCTTGGTCGTGGCTCTTGCTGCTCTTGCTGCTCTTGCTGCCCTTGATGATGTCGTTGTTGTCGTCCCCGTTGCCCAGTCCAGCCCCACGACCTCGACGCGCAGCACCGGCAGCACCATCCCCAGAATCAACCCCCTCGCCCCCCGCGCGCATCTCCTTCTTCTGCCTCTTCTGCTCCTCCTTCTTCGAACGAGCCTGCTCGGCAGACGAAGCCCCAGCGCTCATCACAGACGCCGTACCCGTCGCATCATCCCCGACCGTACCTTGACACTGCGCGAACGAGCCCTGCGCTGCCGTTCTTGCCGCCTCTGCCACTGTAGTCGTCGTCGTCGTCGTCGTAGTCTCGCCCGAAACACAGCCCCCGAGACCCCCCAGCGCAGAAGCTTCCTGCCTCCGCAGCCCGCCCGTGCCAAAACAGCGGCTCGACACCGTCGACACGGCCGACGCTCTCGAGTGGAATACCAGGGCCGGGACGTTATGCACCTGGGCTAGTCCGAGGATGAATTTCTTCCATGGCGCAGCACTGCAGGCGCAGTTCATGGTTCGTAGTCCCGGGGTGGGCTTTCCTGCTCGTTCGGAATAGAGGTTATGCCTGAGGAAGGAAAATGGAGAAAGACAACAAGCAGTAGTGGAAATTATTGTTTTTTTGTGTGTGTGTGTTTTTTTCCCCTGGTCGTGGTCGTGGTCGTGGTCGACTTGACAGAGCAAATGTCTGCACCCAGGACCCAGGACCCGAGTACGAGAAGAAAAAGTCGAGCACCGAGCGCAGGGGTCCAGGTGTGGGGTCCAGGTGTGGGGTCGGTCATTCGTGTGTGGTGGTGTTGCCTCAGGCGCGCAGGGTTCGAGGGGGATGGACATTCGAGGCAGACAAAGAGAATGAATGAGCCAGTCCAGGGAAGAATACGAGTAATGATTCCACGTGGTCGAGACTGTGGAATACAAGTACTACCTCGTGATTGAGGATCCTGAGATGCAAAAAGGAATAACACTCTTGATCGTGATTGCCAATTCCAAATGTAATCAACAACTCATGCTCGTAATTACCAATTACAAATGTAATCAACAACTCATGCTCGTAATTACCAAATACAACAGTAATATGGCTCGGGACCCTGCATGATCCAACAAAGAAAGCAATGCCACCGGTTACCGTGACTGATCAAATACAAAGCAACACGACTCGTGACTATGGACCGAGAAATGACTTCGGTTTTACTCAATGTACTGTACTCGGCCATCCCGTTCAGGCCGTGTCCGCCTCCGACACAAAATACCGCCAACTCCAACACTGACTGGGTGAATCGTGAGAAACTCAGCACGCATCCCGTCCGTGCCATGCATACAGGTCGTTTGTCCAAGAAAAACAACAAGAAGAAGAAAACAGAGTGAGAGACAAGACAAAAGAATTAAAAGAATAAAGTTGAAAAATAGACCAGTACAAAGAGGTGAAAGCAAAAACGACCGCGCCGATGCCTTGCGTGAAACAATCGAAACAAAACCCTGTACCCATGACCGTGTCTGTCCGCTTGACGCCCAATCCCTAATCAATAACGCCGGTAATGCTAATCCGCATTCTACCCTTCCTTCAACTACTTTTCCCCCCTCACACAAATTCAACTTATGCTTGGTGCATAAGCTCAACTGGAGGGCGCGACGTATGAGCCATGATGGGCCGTGCGCTTTCGATGGGACTAAACTCCTCGGGCTCGTCCGTCATGTCCTCCACAAAGACGGCCGGCAGGGCGGGGCTGTCCCCGTTCAGCCCGGGAGAGTAGATGAGAGTTGAGCTGCGGCTCCGCGTGCGACCGACGGCGTTGGGCCCATCCGCAGGGCTGACAGGAGAGTCGCATCCCGGGGTTTTGTTGGCGTGCAATTTGGAAAGTGCTTGGGCCAGGTCCTCGGCATGAACCAGCTTGTTTGGTGCGTCTTCGAGACGGACCTCCCAGCCGTGGGGGGGACTGGGGGGCGGTGAGATGAAGAACAGCTTGCCGGCATCAGGCAGAGCCAGATGCTCGTCTTTGAGCTCCACGTTGGTCTGCTGGCCAAAATAGACGCGACAGCGGTCCCCAATGATGGCTTCGCCGTCCCAGATGCGACGCACAGCAAGAGCGGAGTCGATGTCGAAGAAGGAGACGACGATGCGACGGAAGGACTTGAGAGGGGCAAAGGCGTGAATGGTTGCCGTCTGGGCAATGAGACCTCGAATGCGCTCTAGGTTATCGGGTCTGAAGATGTCGAGGTTGTTCAGACCGGTGAAGATGAGGGTGTTGGAGGGCGGCGTGGGCTGGACGAGCGGTGGCAAGTTGGAAAGGTCCAGGGTGAGGTTGGTCTTGCGCGAAGCCGTCGAGGACGATCGTGAAGGTAGGCGCGAGGGGAGGGGCGAAGGAGGCTCCATGATTTGTGAGGGTTGTTTAATGATGTGTATTTTTGTATGATTTTTTTTTGTTGTTTTCACGAGTTTTCGAGTTTTCGAGTCCCCGAGCGCGAATGGCGAGAAGGACGCGCAGAGTGCAGCGGCTGCAGAAAGATATTGTGTGACAATGTTGGGCTCGAACAGTTGTTTGCTTCTTTTGTCCGATTTGAGAGCGAGAGGAGTCGCGGGTGGTACAATGTTTGATGCGACGAAGCAGAAGAAGAGGAAGAATACTCCAGACTGGATTGGGCCGAAAGAATGAAGGGAGGAGACGATGTGGATTTATCATTGTCTGCAAGGCGTGGGGGAAGCGTGGCGCGGAGAAGAAAAACACCAGGCCAACGACCAGTGAGGGCGCAGGGATGACTGGAGTGGGGCAAAGATCCATGGACCGCGATGGGATTCGGCATGGCGATGCAGGGCCCGCCCACACACCGCTGTCTGCATACGTCTTGGCGAGCTGCGCAGCATCGCGCCGCCCACAGCGGTGGTGGCGGTGATGGCAGGGCAACATGGAATCAATGATTGATGTGCCGTCAAATGAATGATTGACAGCACGCAAGTGCCCAGCCAACCAGGCGCAAGCCACGGCACGTGCTCCGCACCTGGGCAAGATTGACCTGAAGCTCGCAACGTTGAAGTCCCAAGCGGCGGTGGCGGGCGGCCCGTGCTCGGCGTCGCATTGTTGAGGCTGGCGGTTTGGCAGGGAACCACAGAGGAGGGCTGTGCAGCGTCTGCCTCTGTCTGCCTCTGTCTGCCTCTGTCTGCCTCTGTCTGCCTCCAGACTTTGCCTCCAGTCTTGGAGCGCACAAAGCAGCCAAGTACCAAGCACCCAGTACCACCTACCTCAGTCGTCAAAAAGTACCAGCCCGCCATGTACCGTGTCGTCTGGCCGTGCGTGCCTTTCTGTCGCGGCGTCGCACCTCCACCTCTTTCTTGCCCATCTCCAGCCCGCAACCGTGACCGTGACTGGACCTTCCTGGCAGTACCCGTCCTTGTCAACCGCACCAGAATGTGAGTACATAAACGCACAGCAACGGATTATTGAACGCACAGCAGCAACTAGACCTAAAACGGAAGAGGTACCCGCCCACCTATTTTTCTATGCATAGATACATTCTTTGTTTTGCGTGCCGTGGCACGCGTTGCTCCCTAGCATCTTGAGCTGCACGCGTAATTTTTCTGCACTGCAAATTCTTTTAACCTTCAATATTCTTCCAAAATTCGCGATAATAACCTACATTAAACTAATATCCGCGATTAACGGCACTTACCTATAGTATAAGGATGCTCTTGCTGTAATTTAAGATTATTAGCGTCTTAAGGGCTTTGTCTGCGTTATAGGCGGTAGAAATTGCAATCCTTACACCAGCTCGCGGGCCATAATAGAGTATTTCTAAGCATTGCGAAAATCGTGCTATAGTGTGGACCAACGCGTGCCACGGCACGCAAAACAAAGAATGTATCTATACATAGAAAAATAGGTGAGCGGGTACCTCTTCCGTTTTGGGTTTAGTTGCTGCTGTGCGTTCAATAATCCGTTGCTGTGCGTTTATGTACTCCCAGAATGTACTGGATTACCAGGTAATCCCTGCTTACCGAGACCGTATCAGGCAGGCCCTTCCGGGGGGGACTCTGCCTCGTTGCGCAGCGGAGGAGCGAGTTGCATGGGCCAGCCCGGCTGGCTCGCCGCGGCGGCTGACGAAGAAGAGAGGGGCGGTGCTGCGAGCTGCTGGTTCGTGGAATCCCCTGGTGGCAATTCATCAGCCTGTGCCAAGGAAAGAGAATCGAGCGGCTGCTCGGCCATCACTGTCCACATTACACAGTAACAATCACACCGTCCCATCTGCCCATCTACCCATCTGCATAGTGTTGACGTCCTCGATATGCAGTGCGTTGCTCCGGCTGCACGACCGGACGGCAGCACGGCCAGAAGGCATTCGGCACTGAAACACACACTGGGCCAGGCCAGACCAGACCAGCCCAGACCCCGGAACCAAGTCTGGTCCGTCTATCCTCCGAGGCTGTGCACGACATCGCCCCCATCTCCGCCAACCCGTCCAGCCACCTTCATCGATGATGAAACCACACCTGGACAACCAAAGAATCGTCCTCAATAGGACCGCACTCGCATACCACCCACCTTCTCTCCTCCGCAGAGACGGCATCCCAGTTCAAGACCCTACCGTGGCATCATTCGTCCGCGGCGTCTCTGGTGTTGTTCCTCCTCCTCCTCCTCCCCCCTTCCCCCCCCTGCTTGCACAGCCTTCTTGTTCATTGTTCATTAGACCGTCGACTTGCCCTGATTGGGCTCGCTGGCGACACGACATGATTCATCTGCCGCAACTTGGGACCAGCGAGATTTCATTCCATCACCATGAAATTTGATCAATCTGCGCCAGGCCAGACTGGCAGACTCCGCGCGCGCGACGCAGCAATGCGGGACTTGGGTTTTACTTCCTCCAGCATCTTGTTTGATCTGGTGGCATGAGTCAAGTGATACATCAAGTCATGTATCGAGGTATTGTTTGCATCGTCTTTCTTCTTCTCTCCTAGCATCAACATTTTTTCTATCCTCTTTGTTTGATCGCCCCTTACGCAGCCGGAGAACCTGTATAGCTGGCCGTTGCTTCTTTCGTTCCACCAAGATGTGCATATCTTCTGCCCAATTCTCTGCCGCTGTACTGCCACCCAGCTTAGCTACCCTTGTCTGTGGAATGCTTGTTCCATCAGCTACTTGTTGCCTCCGATCGTGAGCTCCTTCCGCTTTCGAAATCCGAGCCCATCAACCATTAACCCGTCAATCCGATCCGTGCACACATTCATCCGCATTAGCTAAATAAATTCCCCCTCACAGTCTTCAAGATAGTTATCCATTGAATGAAGCCGATTTATCGTTTCTTTTCCGTCCTCCAACAAGAACCCCAATAATCCTGTCATCGGACTGCATTTCCAGCCTTTCTCACGATATCCTGCGGGATCACTCGTAAATGTGAGCGGGGACCTAGAGCTTGGCGCCAGAGAACTTGGAAAGCATATGTAAGTCGGACTGGTATACTCTTCCACGCGATCAATGCCCAGTCGACACTGCCCCAAGGCTCTTTGGCCGCCGTTCGAATATTTTAGAAGAATACCTGCGCACTTGTTGCTATCTTGCCAGTAAAAAACATTGACTTCGACAACATTGTCCAGACGGGCGCACGACATCGTTTCATAGGGAGTCGTTTCTTCATCTTCACGAGATGGATCTTTACGATAGATCGTGCAGACATCGAAGCTGAAGTTGAATCGTTTACGCCGGAGTCTCCAGGTCGACTTGCCCTTTGAATCAGCTGCGACTGTTCTTATGCTATCGCAAGGGCCAGTCATGTCGTAGAATATAGCTTGCGGGCGCTTGACGGGTAGCCAATAATAGTTTTGCCATACGCATTCTGACCTACCGCCGATGATAACGTAGCCTGCGAGCTTAAGTCGAAACTGAAATCACGTCCAGTCAGCCTCTCTCTGATGCTATCACAGCCACTGTGGATTTTTTGTAGCAAAGGATTCATTTTCAAGATGAAACTCACAATGATTCCGTTATATTCTTCCTCGCTGCCGCTTTGAGGTGAACTCATACCTACCGAGACAATTTCGTCTTCCTCAGAGATAGGCAGATAGTGCCAGTGATACTTTTCAGGTTCAGGCAGTCGCAGTCGTTCAAAACTTGTCTGCGCGCATGTTTCCCGCTGAGTGTGACAATGAAAACCAACGATCCTGCCGAACCTCATAAAGAAGGTAATTCCCGAACATCCAGATAACGGAATCGTTGAGAAGTGTTTACAGCGAATGATTTGACCATCAAGTAGAGGCTCATACATCGATAAATGGTCGTATCCCGGTGGGTTTGGGACATCCCAGACAGTCGACGGTGCAAGGTGTGATCCCACGTGCCGTCTGGCAGATTGTGACATCTTTAGTCGGGCCACGCCAGGCTATGAATGTTATTGCTGTCAAGACGATGTTCCAAAGCTTTTGCCAACGTCCATGTTTTGATTTGGAAATCGACTCACCTCAAAACACACCCGTATGATGTCAGCCTGGATTGACGAAATGACGACAAACCTGTCGTATATGCTTGGCGTGTACACGTTGGCCTTAGGCACAGATAACCGCTCAATCCTTTTTAGCCCCCAAGAATCAAAAGTCAGACGAAAAGGCTTTGTGCATTTCTCACGATTCTCATCGTCGTCCTCGTCGTCCTCGTCGTCCTCGTCGTCCTCGTCGTCCTCGTCGTCCTCGTCGTCCTCGTCGTCCTCGTCGTCCTCGTCGTCCTCGTCGTCTTCGTCGTCGTGCTCGTGGTAATTATAAGCACAAATACTTGGTTCGTATCCTCGCGTCCAGTCGTATACATCGCTCAAAGCAAAGTCATGGCCGTATAGTTTATGGCGACGCTCACGTGGTGATACAAGTGGAAACTCTTCCACTTCGCAATACCGCCAAAACAAACTACTACGGCATAATCGCTTGATTTTGTCGATGATTTCGTGAGGCATGTTTCTCATCGATGGGAGACCTAGTGTCTCCAGGGCCTCAACTGCAAACTCTCCAAAACCAGAGAACCGGTCCAATCGTGGGATATTGAGTTGCAGACCGTCGTACCATGACTGTGTCCACGTAGTACTGAGCCAAAATTCAAATGGGTAGTCATACCGCGACTGCTCGTTCTTCATCTCGACCAAACTGACGCAATCTCTGTGTACGGCTGAATATTCATTTACATTCACACACACGGGACAGTATTTGTCGTAGCATAGTATGAGCCATTCCTCCTGGTTCGGCCTTGTGATTTCGATCGTTTTATAGCCAGAGTACTTTCGAGGATATGTGAGCCACTCATACCCAGAGCCGATGACTAGATTGATTTCGAGATTAGCGCTCGCTTTATTGTTATAGGGCACACTGAGGTCGTAAAGACCTGCTTGGAGAATTTGCATACAGGCCACAAACCAGTCATCGCTTTTGAAATAGTCGTTGCAAATCGCGCACCGGTTCCCAATACTCATATGCGGTGTCTTGCGGAGTCGTATCCTCCAGAGGTCTCGTTCCATTGCGGTACGTAAATTTATTTTTTTGAACTGGATTTGAAATGATATCAGGTGGTGGGAGATGTCCGTAAGAAACTGTTTTTTTTTCTTCGTGTCGAGCTTCAGTTATGGGTACCAAGAGCAGCAATGTTCGGATGAAGAAACATAATCCAAACAGATATTCGCCCACCTTCTTTTTCATATCCACGCTCCGTGGCAAGTCTGTGCTGCCACTTGCCGGCAGCTGACCCAGAACGTAGGGGCGGCTGGCAGTGCAGAATCTGCCTCACATATCTCTCACTTTAATGTCATCACTCGTTTGCTATGCTCCCATTCTCGGCTCCATAGTGCTCCGTCCGTCGCTTAGAATAATGACGTCTTAGGCTCCAAGATCACCTTGACAAGGGTATGCTGATCTTGCGGCGTTATCGCTGCTACTTTGGCGGTACAGCAGCCATGTCGACGTGATTGTTGTCCCAACCCACCGTGTCATACCTTGAACGTTATTGGAAGCGCGAGAGCCACGTCAATCTGAAAGTCCTGTGCACCGCGGCGCATCTATTTTGCCGAGGGATAAATCTGTAGACACAATAGATGGGGACGACATGTCCACGAATTCGTTCTCCCAAGACCAAAGAGTAGCTGCTGCATGGTAGGCCGCTCTGCTTGTGATTATCAATAAGAGTCTCGATTCCTGCAAACTCGCGACTACCAGCCAGAGCCCGAGGACGAATCTGTCATCTTTGTCAGGAAAAGGTTGACGTTACCAACAGACGACCGAGTGGGGAGTAGTATGAGAAGGAGGACAGAGGTAACAAGTCGTCAAGGGAAGGAGCCATGGAAACGCATTCGTTAGTCGAAGCAAACGACTGCGCTCTTGCAAGAGTGTGGCTATTTCTGCCCTGGTCAAGCGATTGCGACGGGACAAACTGGGTTCTAGGTGCTGACGGCTGCATGTCGATACAGGACAAATCCATGCTGGTGACGAGAGAAACCGAGTTATCAGGCGGCGCGATGTTTGATTCGTCCGAGTATACATACAATACATAGTTTACAAAACAAATAGAGCAGGCACGTCTTAGATACAAAGATATTGCCTGCAATTATAACAGTCTTGAACAATAAAAACTGTTGGAACATCTTCCCACCAGACCAACGTCGCTCGTCCAGTGTCTAGCAAAGTCCAGTCCCTCCAAATCCAGCGTCTCAAAATCCAGCGTCTAGCGAAGCTCAGCCCCCAGCTCTTTCACGAGTGCTTTCCGCACAAGCTCATGAAACGCATTCGCCTCCTCGTTCGTCAGAGTGCGCTCCAGACTCCGGTACACAATGCGGTAGGCCATGCTCTTCCTCCCCGTCTTGGGGTGCGTAAACTCATCAATCAGTCTGACATCCTCGACGACATCGCCAGCCACACTACGCACAATTTCCATAACGTCGTTCTCGTGGAAGTTGCCCCTTGTGTTTCCGCCGGCAGCTGACGTCGACGCCAGCCAGAAGGAGACATCCTTGGGGCAAGGCGGATACTTGGAAAAGGGCACGAAGCGCTTCAACGTGTCGAGCTGGTCCGAGACACCCTCAAACTGTGAGAGGAAGCGCTGGTCCCGAGACCAAAAGAGGCGGATGTCCGGGATCTTGAACAGCAGCATGGCGATGCGGTCGATGCCGATGCCAAACGCCCATCCCAGTTGAGATGGCACGCCAGCATTGTTGTAGAGGCTCTGCCTCACGACGCCACATCCCAGCACTTCGAGCCAGTCTCCCGCGTAGTATACTTCGAGCTCCCACGAAGGGCTGGTGAAGGGGAAAAACGCCTCGACCCAGCGCATGCGCAGGGGCTCATCTACCAAGTTTGGGTCGCTTTTCAGAGCAGCCGCTTTGGCTCGTGAGAATATATCGACGACCATGCACTCTAGTGATCGCTTGAGGTGCTCGCCAATGGCTTGTGCCTCGTCGGCCGAATGGCAGTCCTGCAGAGGATTGCGCTCCGCGTGAAAGGCGGGATTGTTGTCCTCTACCTGCACATTGTGTTTTGGTAGCTTGGCGAAGTCCGCCCTCACGGCGGCGGCTATGTCACCGTTGGGCACGCGATTCCGGTCCCATGATCTTGCCCCCTCCATTTGGTGGAAAACGGGGTAGTGGTTTCGGTCAATGGCATCTCGGCGATACACGTCGGCGGATATGAGATAGCCATCGCTTTCGTTGGCTCGAAAGACCTCTGCCTGATGCGCACTCGTGTGCGTCCGCAGCAGGGTCGTATCATTTATGTAGTATGTGTCGGAGAGGGCTCGGCCAGGGTGATTGGGCGGGAATCCTAGCGAATCGAAGTTTTGGTGCGTCGACACGACGGGGTGGTAGTCATTATAGTGCTTGAAGGTAGGTGGAGGGAAGCTCGATTGGATGATTTGGCGAGTGATGTACACGGGATGGTCTTTCTGCAAATGAAGCCTTCGCGACGTGGCGTCGAGCACGTTGGATGGGATGTTGAACCAGGCAGGATGCTTCTCGTAGGTAACCCCTCGAACCGAAAGGGAGCCACTGGACGTCTGTGAGGATTGTGTTGATAGACGGTGCCCTGCATGGCTTCTTTAGCACGAGAAGAGTTTGAGATCTAGGCCGAGTCGCATGGGTGGCGGGGGTGGCTAACCTGAGCACGAGAAAGCTCTAAAGAAAGTGCTTCGGGGGAGCTGGACTTGGCGGCTGCACCCCAGGACGGCGCGCAAGCTCCCCATCCGGATTGACATGGTACGTGGCCGATGTTCAACTTGACATCCACATTATGCGATATCTTGGTGAAGGCTACGCGGCCAATGGCGGCCAATTGTGGCAGTGAGATTGGAGCCTGTGACGCTGGATTTTCCAAAGCTTTGACCGAGGTCGAAATCTCGAGAGTTCGAGGTTGGAGTTTTGGAGTCTTGGACCCTGCATTTTCATGCGTCGCTCGATCGAGCAACCTACCCTGTGCCAGTTTCGCGCGCGCATCCAGCAGGATTCAGCACACCCAGGTCTATATACCATATAGACATAATACAACATTAGAGTTGGTCAAATGCCTGCCGCAATAACCTCGTTACACCCTTTTTATTTCCGCCCATGCACATTTGTGTAGTCATTCGTCATGGAACGATCTGACAATGTCATGGCTGAATGGTCTGAACTTTGAAGGGTCCGGATTTCGAAATGCACAACCAACTACGTCACCGCCTCGCGCCAGGTTCCATTTTTCTGCCAACCAACATCAAACACCGAACACAAGCAGCTCCGCGACTCGCCGCCGGCTCAGCTCACATGTCACACCAACAAACAGCCAACAGCGCAGCACAAACCACTTCCAAGTCCCGAGAGGACAATCCGATTCTCTCAACTCACACTCACCTTATCCTACACGACCCCCCAACACGGCTTCCCGTGCAACACGCTGCATCCTGCCTGCGACTCTTTTGCTGCAATGCAATGCATCTGTAAAAGTCACCCTCCTCCTCCTCGACCGTTTCCGCGCTGCGCATACAACCGTCCATAATGGCTGCTGCTTCGGACGTAGAAACGTCCAAGGCGACGACCACGGCCATGCCCGCCCGCAAACTCACCAAGGAGGAACGCGTTGAGCAGCGCAAAAAGAAGATGGGCCCGCTGGTGCGGTATCCTTTTTGGTTTGGCGGAAGTGCGAGTAGCATGGCCGCCTGTGTGACACATCCTCTTGATCTAGGCAAGTTTTGTGAAGAAGAAAGGAAAAGAAAAGGAAAGAGAAAGAGAAGAGAAGAAGGAAAAAAAAAAAAAAAAAAAAAAAAAAAAAAAAAAAAAAAAAAAAAAAAAAAAAAAAAAAAAAAAAAAGTACCTAAAGCAACTGGGTCAGGCATGTGGCGGGTTGCGAAAATATGGAGAAATCATATGTACTAACTCGTGGGACAATATAGTCAAGGTAAGATTATTTCATCTTGTCCCCGCCATATGCGAAAAATTGCCATGGATTGCCCATCGGAAGAAATGGAAAGAGAATTTCAGAGAGAATATAAGGGGTATAAGAGGGGGAAAAGAGAGCGAAAAAAAGAAGACTCTTTTTTTGCAAAACAGACACCACTACCTGCAATATCTCATAATTGACTTCCAACTTTTCGCCGCCGTCCCCTTTAACCCCCCTTATTGATAGGTCCGACTACAAATGCGCAAAGGCGATGCCCCCAAATCCATGAGCAAAACGTTTGTTCATATCGTCAAGACGGACGGGCCTCTGGCCCTCTACAGCGGCATATCCGCCTCCCTGCTCCGCCAGCTGACCTACTCGACGGTCCGATTCGGCGTCTACGAGGAGCTCAAATCTCGCTATACCAGGACGACCGGCGAGCCTACGTTCCCCGTCCTAACCGCCATGGCCGTCACATCCGGCTTCCTGGGCGGCATTGCCGGCAACTTTGCCGATGTGCTCAACGTGCGCATGCAGCACGATGCGGCGCTGCCTCCCCACGAGAGACGGAACTACAAACACGCCGTGGACGGCATGGTGCGCATGGCAAGGGAAGAAGGGCCCCTGAGCTGGTTCCGCGGCTGGTTGCCCAACAGCAGTCGGGCGGCCGTCATGACGGCCGGCCAGTTGGCCACGTACGATACCTTTAAGCGACTCCTCGTGGACTACACTCCTCTGGGGGATACCCTGACCACGCATTTCTCGGCATCCTTTCTGGCGGGCTTGGCTGCCGCGACGGCCACCAGTCCCATTGACGTGATCAAGACGAGAGTCATGTCTTCGACGCAAAAACAGGGAATCATCCGTCTCGTCGGCGACATTTACAAGACGGATGGACTGAGATGGATGTTCAAAGGCTGGGTTCCGAGCTTCCTCAGACTAGGACCGTAAGTCTCAGCCCCCTTTCATTCATTCATTCATTCATTCTTTTTTTGCCCATTACGCCCTTTCACCACCTGTCACCGCTTCTCTCACCTAGTCACCTCTATTTACACATCCCTTCTCTTGCTAATCCTCTCCTCCCCTCCTGTGATCCATGTGATTCCCTCGACAGTCACACAATCTGCACATTCATCTTCCTAGAAATGCACCGCAAAACATACAGACAGCTCCAAGGCCTCGACGAGAAGAACCCATAGAGACAGACGCAGCACACATGCTCGCATAAAAAAAAAAAGACCCCCAGCGCCAACAGCACCACCACCACCATCTTGTACATATTGGAATAGAAACAACCTATGCCCCCCCCATTCCCCAATGGGGACATCTATACACGACTCATTCATTCCACGCGGTATTGCATCGGAAAGATTGGCGGACCACAAAGCAGGGATGTACAATGGAGGAGTCGGTAGTGGCTGTAATGACAGAAATCAGGATAGACAACATAGACGCGGGACAAGAGGATATTCTAGATTCTTAGACTTTTATTTTTCATTCTAATTTTATTTTTATTTTTCTTCTCTTTTTGTGGGTTTTTTTTTTTTTTTTTTTTTTTTTTTTTTT
>SRPU01000782.1:0-13970 GCA_018360185.1 Claviceps lovelessii | reverse complement strand
AATCCTTATATAGCTTAAAGCAAAGCTCTAGAGAGTGGCAGCAAACTTTAACCTTAGTGCTTAAAAACCTAGGTTTTAGCCCTCTTATCTCCGACCCTACTATATTCTATAATCCAGAAAAGCATACCTTTATTATAACTTACATTAATAATTGCCTTTTAATTAGGGCAGATTTGCAATATATTAAGGAGCTTAAAAAGGCCCTTTATAAAGCTTACTCTATAGAAGATAGGGGCCCTGTAGAATTTTTCTTAAGGGTGTAAATCTGGCGTGATTGGAAAAATAGGGTCCTAAAAATACACTAAAAACAGTATATTTTAGAGGCCCTAGCATGCTTTAAGCTAGAAAATTACAAATCTATTAGAATTCCGCTGCAGCTAGGGGTCTTAAAGCAACAGCTTACTAAGCCCCTAATATCTAAATTAGATATAAAGGAATATCAGAGTATAATTAGTACTATAATATATCTTATGCTTTTAACAAGACCTAATATTACCTTTGCGCTACAATAGCTTTTAACAGCCCTAGCAAGCCTATATTTAAAGCATTTAAATGCTGCTAAAAACCTACTAAGATACCTATTGGGTACAAAGGAATTAGCTATAATTTATAAGGGCCCTACCCCTATAAATAACACAAAAACAGCTAAAGCTAGCCCTAGCTCTAGCTTAGTTAGATTTTGTAATAGCGATTTTGCTAGAGATAGAAGCTCTTTTAAATTCACTTATGCTTATCTTTATAAGCTAGCAGGGGGCCTAATTAGCTAGAAATTAAAAAAGGCTAGCACTATAGCCTTATTAATAATAGAAGCTAAGTCTAATGCTATCTGCAAGACTTTCTAGGAGCTTCAGTGGCTTAAAGGGATTTTTATAGAGCTAAAAATACCTATAAAACCCCCTATATAGATTTTTTGCAATAACTAGGGAGCTATAAAGACTACTTATAATCCTACTCTTTATAGCTATACTAAGCATACCCTTTTAAAATTTCACTATAATTAACAATTAGTATTAGAAGGGCTAGCTAAGATTGCTTACCTAGATACTAAGAAAATGCCTGCTAATGGGCTTATAAAGCCCCTTATTAGCCCTATACACCTTATTTTCTTAGATCTTATAGGCCTAAAACCCCTATAATTTATTGCTAAAGCCACCAAAATAACGCCTAGCTAAAGGCACTAAAACAACTATAAAAACACCTAGAAAATTAAAACAATTACAAAAACACCCGGAAAATCGAAAATAATTATAAAAACAAAGAAAGAATAAGGTCTCTGCTTTTAACAGCAATTCCTTCGCAAAATGCTATGCATTACTATAGTAAAAAGTCATTTACCCTAAAGCCCCGATTTTAGGCTCTATAATTCTATAATTTATTTTTGTTTTGGAATTTTCCTAGATTTTATATAACTTTTTCTTTTGCTTTTACCCTTAGCGCCCTATAATAACTAGCCCTAATACTTCTTCAAAGGGGGTGTTGAAAATAATAGGGTTATTTACAGGGGATTCCTCACTATTAGTGCTATAATTATAGCGCTTATAGAAGCATCTTATAGGGAGGCTTTGCTAGCTAGCAAAGCCAGTGCAAGCTAGTAAGCTTATGCGCGCGCGCGCAGCATAACCATAGAATTCCGACCGAAGGTCACGTGCGTGGAGCTCGCAGCTGCGAGGTCCCCACAAATCTTCACTTTTTGCCCTTCCACGCCTATTCTGATAGCTGCGCGGTCGGGCTGACGGCTATTAGGCGTAGGGCTAACTTTAGATTGGATTTATAGGGCAACCGGCAAAGCTATAGAGGAACGGATTAAACGGGCCAACTAAGCTGCTAAAGGCAGCTTAGTTAGCAAAGGTGGTTACCCTATAACGTTAGTTTTTGCTGTTTTTTGCAATAAGGAGGAATTTATAAAGAATTTTAAGACTAGATTCTTTATTGCTAAATTCGGGGCTTTCTTTCTATATAATTATCTAAAAAATCGATTTTTAGGTTGTGCGCATTGATTTTTACTAAGTTAACTAAATAGTAAGTACGTTAGCAGCTAATTTGTATGGCCGTGAGTCTATTTTTTTGTTTTCCTATATAAATAAATTTTGTGGAAAATAAAAAGTGGCTTACGAAGCCTAGCTGGCGACCGGGATCCACTAATAAGGTTGGAGGGTATGTGAGGGAAGGAAGTAAAAAACCCCCTCACAGCCGCCAACCGTACGGACCGTTAGAATCACTCTTGCCAGCCGCGCACACCTACAAAGTTAGATTAGATATAAATTTTATTGGATATTATTGCAAATTCTTCAGCGAATTGAATAGTGCTAAAAGCAACGCAAAAGCTTCCATTTTACGTAAGATTTGGCTGACTGCAGCTTGCTGCAGTGCTCTGCTCTGCAGAGCAGTGGACCTGTGGGTGCACGCTTACTGAGCCCACTACCTTAGTAAGCTGTGCTCTACAGCACCTACCTCAGTTATTTCTAATATTAGTAATAACTATTTAGATAAAAAGCTAAAGGACTTATAGTAACTAAATAGGTATCCTTTTTATTTACCTTTAAAGAAGGAGCCTCTTAATTTTAATAAGGCTAATATTTTAAATTATTAGGAACTAAAATATTAAGCTTAGATAGAGGCTATTATTTATAAATACCTATAATTATTTTAAGCCTAATTAAGTTATTTTAATAATAGTGTTAAAATGCTAATTAAGTTTATTTTAAACGCAAATCTATCTAAGTTAGCTTAGCGCGCTTATAATAGTTCTAGGTACAATAAGGCGGCTATAAACATAGTATTAGACCCCTTAGCTAAGATTAGTATTATAGAATGTATTCTACTAAATAAGCCTTACCTAATTTTAACTCTAGCTTTTATAATTTAGTAAAACTAAAAACTATGCTTTATTTTAAATATATATTAAGTAAACGCCTAAATAATTAAAAATATATATCCCTTACCGCTTTAAGAGAAGATTCTTTTATCTCTATAAAGCTTTATTATTTTTTTAATTTTTAACCTAGTTAAGGGTTTCTTTTAATAACTAATTTAAAAGTAAAATTACTAGAAAACTATATTTATTACCCTTTATTATAGTCTAGAATAGCTTATAGTAAGTATAATAGGCTTAGCTATTAGTCCGTTATTTTTCTAACACTATATAGAATTAATATTCCATCTATACTTATAGTAATTTATTATAATTTATATTAATAACATTATTATTTACTTAAAGGACATTTAGAAATATCTTTATTAGATAGATTTAGTTTTAAATATATTAAATAAGTTGGGATGCACCTTATCCTTATCTAAATACTATTTCGCCCATTATAAACTTAACGCTCTTAGTTATTTTATATCTTACCTAGGCTTAAGCATAATAAAGAATAAGATAGAAGCTATTAATAAGCTAGCTATACTTACTAATCTTAAGGAACTAGAATAAGGACTAGGTTTAATAGGTTACTATTAGTATTTTATAAACTATTATTTATGTTGGTATTCCCTAGGATACTAGCGATTCTCTTGGGAATACTAGGGTGAAGCGGGGTCCTAGTAACTCAACGTGTGGTCTGCGAATAATATCATAAAAGGGCCTTATTCTTCAATATCTAGTGCTAGCTAAAGGGGCATTTTATAGCTGGCGTTGAGAGCCACGTAAATGCCGTCGGATTCCGCGGTAAAAACTCTGCACGCGCGGGCCAATCGGATTCCGCGGCTATTTAGCCGCGAATCCGGTTCTTCCCGGTTATTGTCATAGAATGCAGCGATTCTAACACTTAGAATTCTCTCTTTTGTGGAAAAAGAGGAATCGCTTATAAGTCATGCAGAAATCTCCCTAAATACAGTGGTTAACTATCTAATTAGATAATTAATAAGAATAAGAATCCTACTTTACACTCCTAATATTCCTCCTCTTTTTTATATACTTCCTCCTTCTTCCCTATGCGCTTTACCCATCCCTCTATATAGATTACAGCCTTATTCCTATTAATAAAGGTCTTAAGGGCATAATTTAGGGATAATTTTATTATAGCATTAGTAATGTTATTATTACCATTAATCTACCTAATTTCCTTAATTTCCCGCCTTTTATACGATTATCGCAACGCTATAATATTGATTATTAGTCTCTTTTCTTTTGTAGTGCCTAACCTTACAATGCATTTATATAATAAAAGGAAATCTATATAGATAATTGTTAGTATTAGTAGGATTTATAGCTTTTATATAATAGTTTGCAGCGTTATGCCAATTATATAGGCAATATCTACGCCTTAGACTATTATATATAGCTTAGAGGCAAGAGCACTCCTTATAACTCTTTTACTTTTTGTAGAGCTATACATTATAATATTGCCTTTTAGCATAAATTCCAATCCAATCCCTACTTTCTTAGTACTAAGGATAATTATATATTCTAGTTATAAGCTAAGGTCTTTATTATTTACAAAGGAACTATTAATAAAGACGTATAGATCCGCAGCGGCAAGATCCAGCAGAATATACCTTAATCCACGGTCGCAATGCTGCATTTACCACTAAATCCTTCTATTTAAATAAATTACGTTAGATTTATTAGGATTTTATACTTATACAGTAATAGAAAGGTTAAATGCAGCTTTCGGTTAACAAACTAATAATATATACGCTCCTTGCGCTCTTTATTTAATATATCGCTGCTTTATAGTTGGCTTATTAGGTTTAATAACTTCTAGCTTCTAGCTTTAGCCTTTCTAATGGAGTTTAATGAGATTTCCATTAAATTTATATAAGATATACCTATTAAATCAAAGGGGTTCTATTAGCATTAGGATTTATTTAGGTTTTGCTATAAATTCTGCCTTCTTTAATTCTAATTCCTCTATTTTAGAAAACTTTATATTGCTAAGACTAAGGGTATTATTAGTTTATATACTAATTACACTAAAACATTTAATTATATTAGATGCTATTAAGAAACATAGGTTATATGTGGAAGTAATTATCATTAGCTTCTCACAGTAGTGGTAGAAATAGGTCGCCCACTAGTGTATGCCAGCTTTAGCAATACTATAGAGGGGTTTTATAACTTCTATTATAGTATCTTTTAGGTATAAATATGCGATTTATATAGGCAATTTAGCGATTATTAATTAATTTAGCGTTGTTTCCAATTAAACGTACGCTTGTATAATATCTTATAACTACAAAAAGATGCAATCTTTTGCTAGGGAAGGTGCTAATGCAATAATAAGCCTTTAACTTACTTGTTAAATTGTTGGGGATTGTGTTAGAATCCACGCCTTTTCTATATTACTATAGCCTTATATTATAAGCCTTAATTTCTTATATAGCTTATCTATGCCTTTCCCCTTAACTTCCCTCACTATTTAAAAGCGGAAAAGGCGTTAATTGCTATGCTCTTCCCTACTAAAAGCAATAAATTTAAAGATATCTCTTACTAATAAAGCGTTAATTTCCTTTTAATTAAATGCTTTAAATAGTTATCCCTTAGTGGTAATCTTTCCCTACTTATATAGGTTAACTACTAGTTCCTAGTTGCCTTTTTCCTTTTCTATAAGGAAACTTATAGTGCTAAGTTCCTTATTATTTTAGTTAGAATCTTTAGCGTAATTTAAAATAAAAGGGTGTTTTTAAGGTTTACTATATCCTTATTGTAATGGTTTTAGTGGTAATTAACCTTTATTCTTATTAGCCTCCTCTATCTTATCTTCCTTATCTTTATTACTAATTTCCTCTATATTTACAGTCTCTTCTATATTATAGTAATATAGCTTTACTACTATTAAGCGGAATTTCGTAGAACTATAAGGTAAATCTATAGTGTAGGTTTTGCAATTAAATAATAGCAATCTATAAGGGCTATGCTAACCTCCTTTCTTACACTAAACGCAGACTTCTAATTGCAGCAGCAATATATATAATAGGAGGGTATTTAGACTATTCTATATATTAAGGGCATTAGAGACTTACCTTCTTATAAGGCAGCGCTAAGCTTTATTAGTGGCTTTCTATAGTAAAGCAGCTCTTTACACCACTAAAAGACTTAGGGGCAAATTATATAATATCTATAGATATACTCTAAATATAAGCAAAGTTAGTATAAGACTATTAGGTCCGGTAGAGTTATTAATAGCTTTAATAGCTATCTGCAGTTACTAGAAAGGGCTAAGGAGGTCTTCTACCTTATTCTTAATAATATTATATACCCTTTAGAGGGGGGCATAATATCTCTTAACCTTTCTAATGCTATAGTATACTTTAATAGGAACCTCTTCTATATTAATAGCTATTTAGTGTGTAATATGCTAGAATTCTATAGAAGCAAAGTTCTTTCTAGCATTATAGATAATATTATCTAGGGGACCTAAATAAGTATTAATTTAGCACTCTTTTAGTGTATTCTATATATCTTTTGCTTTTTGCTTCTAGGGCTTAAGGAAGCGTGTGGCTTAGAATGCGGTTACTGCATTAATAACATATAGCATAGGTTTATTATTAATTTAGAGGATATTAATAATAATCTTATAGTTAAAGTCTATATTATCTTTTAAGGTAAACTTAAATCGTCCTAAGGCTTTACTATAGAGTTAATATTAATAGCATTTGCAGGAGAGTCTCTTAATAATCCTGCTAATTACTAATTCACTAGCTCTTTGCAGTAGCTTTATAAGTCTAGCAACTAAGGGATAGCTAAATTATTAGTGTAATTAATATATTTCAGCCTCTAAGAGGTAAAAAACGGCAGCTTTATTAGCCTATAGAATCCACTAAGGGTATCCCTATTTTTATATAATTAGGACCTTCTTTATGCCTTAAATTAGCACATTCTTAAGGTTATTAAGTTTTATATTTATCTAGTCTATGTTAGAAATGCAAAATAAGAAGGGGGTAGCTATATTAAGAACGTGGAATTTAATGGTTCTAAAGGTGGTAGGAATGCGTAAGATTCCTAAAGAAATTACTAATCCCGCGCTAAAGTTAACTATACGCTAGTCAGTAGGTTTAATCTTTAGATGCGGCATAAGCCTTTATAAAGCTATAGCTTACAGTGCTCCTGCTATAGAAATCCCTACTGCTCTAGTATCTAGCATAATTCTATAAAAAATATCACTAGAATATTAGTTATTTAAAATAAAGTAATTTATCCTAGGGGTTTCCTTCTATACATTAGGGGTTATGCTAGATAATTTATAAGCGGTTGCGTTATTCTTAAGCGTGCGTAAAAAGGATTAAGCTTAAGAGGGTGTTAGTTTCTTATAGAAATCTACCTAATTAGATAGTCTTAGTAGATTCAGCGGCAATTAAGTAAAAAATTGTATAAACATTAGTTTAGGGGTTATGGTATTACTTAGTGGTGCAGTGATGTAGGCATTTAACGCCTCCTAAGCTAGGTGCTTGTCTTCCTTAGTGTTAGTTACCTTAGGTTTTCCCTTATATTTAAAGAGAAATGCATTAAAGCTGCGTTTAGAGGGAATTCCCTTATGGTTTTTGCTCTTCCACTAGGAATCCTTAGCTTTCTACTATTCTTATTTTGTATAGAATGTTAACCAATATTCTACTTATTAATATACAAAACATTTGCATAGAAAGCGCGATTTTTATAGTAATTAGCCACTAGGCTGCTAATTAGATAGTTATTCGTATTATCAATTAGTAAACATTACTTTATTGTTAGCTTCCATTAGATTTTGTATAGATAATAGCTATTATAATGCTTTAATTAATTCGTTAGCGCGCAAGTATTTGCAGAGGTTTCCAATAACTTCTTTATAGGTTAGAGCAAGGTTAAATATAGTAAGTTTGCATTTAGGAACACTGCTAACAGCGGTAATAAGCTATTAGCGGAGCTCTATATTTATAGTGGAAGCATTAAAGATTCTATAATAAATGCGGCAAAGTTATTCTAGCATTAGGTTAAGGCATTAAAGCTTAGTCTTCTTAGGGTTATTAGTAATAACCTTCTAAAAAGAAATACTATTCTATTTAATGCAGTAGAACTGCTAATTGCTTTTAGTTTTAAAGTAATTCCTAATAGTATTAGTAAGGTTATAGATTATTAGTCCTTTTCTAGCAAGTTTATTAAGGTAGTAGGTAAGAGCATCCTCTTTTAATATAATAGGGAAAGCTCTTGCCTACAATGTTTTTAGAACGTTGTTTTGTATGCATTAATCTTTAAAGATATTTATCTTTAGAACAATAAAGTTATATAGTTTCCCGCTATATTTCTTATTAATTATGTAGCTTTTGTTAATTTCTCTAAAAATGCAGCGGATTTGGTTAGGGGTTAAGTCTATTAGTAGTGTTAACCCCTCTGGTGGTTTTACTTAGGTTTTCCATATTAGCAAGTTAAGTGACTTGGATTTCTTCCAAATCTGCTAATTAATTAATTAGGAATTATTAATAATGCTTTATGCTTATAGGGGAATAGGAATTTGCAGTTAGTATTGCGTAGATTAACTAGGGAACTAGCGTTTAATCTGTTCTTCTAATGCATTAATAAGAGCGGTAAGAGAAGTGGTGTATTACATGCCTCTTGTTAATAGTATTAGTACACTATTAGTAAGAAGGAAATTTCGTAAATCCTTCTATAATATAGTTAGAATTTGTTAGAAATCTTTAGCAGTCTAACCTTTAAAGTCTTTATAGAGAGCATTAAAGAGCTAGAGGTTCTTCTACTTTAAGATATTATATTAATAGAGGATAAAAGTAGCTTAATTATTAATATACTGCTAATCCTTATGCTTTTTTAGTATATTATCCTAGCATACCTTCCATTCTAGGGTAAGAATATCTATATATTTACAGATAATCTTAGGAAGGGAGTTTAGTAATACTTATAATAAAGCGGTATTAGGGGCACTTTATATAAGATTCCTAGACGAATCCTGGAATTCCTTATTACTTCCGTGTAAAGACATCCTTATAATTAGATGTTCTATGTGGTTTTTAACTGGCTTTAGTTAAGATTTAGCGTTCTAGTTTTGTAATCCCTATACAAGCTTTAGTATAATAAAGGGTTAGTTAGTAAGATAAATAAGGGTTTTCCTGTGGATAATGGTATAAATTATAAAAATTCTATATTCTAGAAGGTTAATACCAGCTAAACTAGCAAAGGAATCTATTTCTATTCTAAGAAAGCTATATTCTAGAAGTCTAATACTAGCTAAACTAGTAAAGGAATCTATCTTCTTTTAGCACGAATTCTCCCTATAAGCGTAATAGGAGTTCTATCTCTTTTAAGCAAATCCTTGCAAATTTATAGGATAATATATCCTAAAGGATAGATGCAACCCACTAATTAGTGTTAGTATTCCCTAGGATACTAGCGATTCTCTTAGGAATACTAGGGTAAAGCGGGGTCCTAGTGACTCAACGTGTGGTCTGCGAATAATATTATAAAAGGGCCTTATTCTTTAATATCTAGTGCTAGCTAAAGGGGCATTTTATAGCTAGCGTTAAGAGCCACGTAAATGCCGTCGGATTCCGCGGTGAAAACTCTGCATGCGCGGGCCAATCGGATTCCGCGGCTATTCAGCCGCGAATCCGGTTCTTCCCGGTTGTTGTCATAGAATGCAGCGATTCCAACAATTTAAATATTATAAAGCCTCTTTAGTAAATTAAAGCCTTAGGTTTTTACTAAGCCCCTCTAAAGAACCCTAAACAAAATAACTTTATAATAAAGAAATTATTGCCTAACTTAAAGAAAGCTAGTAGTCTATAATATTAAAATATTTAGTCTAGGGCTATAAAAGCTTAGAATAAGCTAAAAAGAAAGCTAGTTATAGCAACGAAGTTAGCTTACCTAAATTTCACTAAACCTTTTAAATTATATATAAATAGTAGTAAGAAAAGAGGATTTAGAGCTAGTTTATACTAAAGGTAAGCTAATAAAGCTATACACCTAGTACTATTTTTATTTAAGGCTTTATTCTTAATAAAAAGAAACTATAGTTTAACTAAATTAAAAACTACTGCTTTAGTATAGGCTTTAAAGAAATTAAAGCACTATTTAGACTATTCTAAGTTTATTATTATTATAGATTACATAGCTATTTACAATACCTTTTAATTACTAGGATTAAATAAGCCTAAAGGTAAATTCTATTTAGTTAGTTAGCATTTATACTTAAAACGTTAGTGCAATTAAATTACTATTTAATATTATTAGGGGCCTAAGCACACTAATACAAATGCTTTATTTTATATAGCTTAGGTTAGAGAAAGGGATTATAGTACCTATAAACATTAGGTAGAGGCTTTTTCTATTACTACTTAACGCTAGTCTTAACTACACTAAATAAACATAGTAACACCGCCCTTAGTAGAAGAGTTAATTTCTTCCCTTTCCTTCCCTACTAATGCCTTCCTAAAACTATCTATACTATATCTAGACCCTTTAGTTAAATCTAATATAGTAACTAAAGATAGCGTATCTACTTCTAATCTCTATATTAAGACTTCTTAGTCTCTTTCTAAAACCCTTTAAAGTAAAATTATTTTAGCCTTGCTAATAAATAAGTTCTTTTATAAGGTTTATACTAAGCTTTTAGCGCTAAATATATTACTATTAAAATTATTAGCCTTTTTAGTAGACTGCGCCACTAGTTTGTTATACTACTTTAATAGCAAATTCTATTATATTTATCTTCTATTATTAGTAGTAAATAATATGTTTAAGTTAATTTATAACAATAAAGAACACCTAGGCATAGCATAATTATACAATTTCCTATAACCTATAGTTTTTATTAATAGTATAAAGAGGCTCTTAGCTACTTATATTTATTATTACTCTAAATATTAAAAAGCTAAGCCCTACTAAGGTAAACCCTTTAAAGCTTTAAAACTAGTTCTAACTTTAGTAATTTCTTAGTTTACCCTCTACCTTAATTTTATTTTAGGTCTCCCTATAAATAATAGTTTTAATTATATCCTAATAATTATAAATAAGTTTACTAAAATTATTATTTATCTTATTAGCAAGTTATCTTAGACTTTCTTTAAATAGGCCTAAGTTTTTATTTATTAAGTATACCCCTTATGTAGTATATTATATTATTTTATTTATAATATAGACCCCTAACTAGTATTTTAACTATAGGTTTTACTTTATAAGGCTACTAATATAGCTATCTAGACTAGTGCGCTATACTATTAATAAGTAAATAGTTAATCTAAACGCTTTATATAAACCCTAGTTTATAGCCTTTATACTATAGTAGGAGTAAGGTTTAACACTAGGCATTAGAGGGAGGTGCTTCCTTATATTACCTTTTATATTAACTCTTTACTAAATATTACTATAGGTTTTTCTCCTTATAAACTTTATTTTAAATAAAAGCCTCTATATTTCCTTAATTCTAGTGTTCCCTTTTAAAATGCCTTAATTAAGGACTATAGTTATATTTAATGCTAATGCTATTAAGAAGCCTAGGATACTATATAGCTAGCAATAACATATATAAAGGTTAACTATAATAAATAATAAACAATACCCCCTAACCTATAGAAAGGTAACTTAGTCTATATTAAATTAGCTAAAAAGGGTTAGAATAGCTACTATTTAAATAGTTAGATAAAACTATTTTATTATAAGGCTAGTTCTTTTCTAGTTTTAGAGAAAATCAGTTCTTTATATTATAAGATTACTTTGCTATCCTATCTTAAATAGCAACTAAAGATAAGCATTAAGTACCTTAAGCCTATTATAGCTAGTATATATCTAGCTTTACCTCTAAAAAGACTGCGTTATAACTAAATAAATAAGTATATTATTAATTACATTCTAGCTATATATAGCTAGCTAGGTTATTACTAATTTAAAGTCTAGTAGCTAGGGTATTCTAAAGACTATAACAGTTAGAAACCAGAGTTAATATTATAGGAAGATATCCCTAAATTAATAAAAAGATACCTTTTTAAACATAACACCTAGTCTAACTAATATATATTATAACCCCTATTTTATTTATTATAACCTATAAGGTAGTAATAGAACCATTTTTATCTATTTTTCTTTAAGTTATATATCTTTCCCTAACCATTTAGCCCTACTCTTCCGCATAATATAATAGCTACTAGCTAGGCTACTAGCTATTTTTTCCACCCTTTTTATTTTTATTTATTTTTTATTTTCCCTTTACTTAGTCTTTAGTTTTATCTCTTTCTTTATTTTTTTAGCTCCTTATTTTCTATCTACCCTTATATATTACTTCTAAATTTTCTATTCCTAATTCTGCTTATTAGCTTATAACTATCTATTTCTATAATTTAGAAGTTTTTTACTATAGAGAATATTAACACTATTTAGTAAAATTCTTTCCCTTAGGAATATAAATAGTCTTTACCTCTAGCTAGAATAAAGGGTATTTTAAAAGCACTTTATCTTCCTATTCTACGCTATGCTTACTTATAGCGTCTAAAGGCATCTTAGAATAATAGCAACAGTTAACTAATTCCTAATTATATTATAGCTCTACTATAAGGCTCCTTTAATCTAAATTTTAAGTTTAGTATTCTCTAGCTAAATAGTTAAAAAACGCTTTATGCCTTAAAAAGTAAGACTTATTTTACATTAAATAATTAAGTAACCTAGATAACTATATCTAAGCCTATGCTAGAACTAGGATCCTTTGCCTTTTTTTACGCCCTATAGCTAAAGGAATTAAAATTAGTTACAGATAACTTTATAGGAACTATAGGTTTACTAGCCTTAATAGCTTATATTAGCCCTAATAGAGACTTAGTTTCTTTCCCTATAAAGGAGTTAGGAGATAAAAGTAAAGTAAAAGACCTACTTTCACTCTAAGGTATTTCTAATTATACTAAAAGAATAACATTACTCTTATAGTTATTTTAGGGTTAAGCCCTAATAAAAATTATAATTCTAAGGAATAACTAGCTAATTAGTAGATATTACCTAGATTACCTACATTACCTTAGGCATTACTAAGCCCTAGGTCTATATACCTCTATTAATATAATTATTAGTAATTATATCCTAGAATATTTAACCTTTACCTTTTATTCCTTATATAGTTCTAAAACTATTTAAATAGCGGATGTCCTTATTCTGCTTTTAAATAGAGAGGTAACTACTAAAATATTTAATACTTAAACGCATATTAACTTATTATTTAAATAGCTACCCTATTTAGGCTAGCCACTCTTCTAACTAAAAGAAGAAACTTAATTTATAATCTACCCTAATATTAAGAACGTCCCCTAGTAACTAAATAAAACAAAAAATAATATAATAAATACTAAGTACCTATTAGCTATCTTTAATAGGGTTACCTATATTAACCTAAATACACTAGCGTCTATAGTAATTATATATAAGAATAAGTCCTTCTAGGAAGGTTACCTTTATAATTATTAAGACTTAGTTAAATAATTACTATTGCCTTTTATTATATCCCTTAGCACTAATTCCTAGACTAACGCTATAATATTATACCTCTTACTTTTAATAGCTATGCCTAATAGCTAGGAATTAGATTATACCTTTTCTTTTTATAATAAGGAAGATATTATTAATTTTTTTATAGTAGTAAAAAATAGTAATAATTTAAAAAATTTTAATTATAAGTCTTATTTAGTAAATAAAATTAACCGCCCTAACTATACTACCCTAAGGGTCCTTACCTTTATATCCTAGGATTAATACTATATTACTTAGGTTTTTAGCGCTAAGAATATCTCTTATAAATAATTTATTTTATAGGTTACTTATACTAAAACCCCTTTAAAGGCCTATATTATTCTAATTAAGGGTTCTAAATAGGTAAAAATAAATAAGGATTTAAATACCTATAGTATTAAAGCAAATAATTAAGCTATATAATTTTTAATCTATATTCCCTTTAATTCTAGTATATAGTAGCTTCTACTAAATTTAGATAAACTAGTTAAAATAGTTTTTAAACTTAGCTATTATTTCTATATATTACTATAATTAATAAGTAATAACTTACTAT
>SRPU01000781.1:0-13975 GCA_018360185.1 Claviceps lovelessii | reverse complement strand
GAGCACTAACTCGAAGGAGAAAGCAAAAAAAAAAAAAAAAAAAAAAAAAAAAAAAAAAAGAAGAAGAAGAAGAAGAGGGAGGAAAAAGAAAAAGCAAAGAAAGCGTAGAGTAGAATCTCACCACAGGTCCACAGCCGGTCATGCACGACTGTCGGGCATTGTCACAGTTCGAGAAGCAGGCAGGAACGTGATCGACAGCGCCCCTCTTGACAATCGCAGCAGAGGCGAGAGAGACGAAGAAGAGATAGACAAGCCCGTTGAACTGCATCGTGTGCGTTGTGATGCTTTTTTTGGTATCGACAAGAAATTAAAATTGTATATGTTACAAAGATGTTTAATTCCACAACGTGACATGGTAGGTAATGGGGCTTTTTATACATTGCGTTCAAGGCCATGCGCACCGCCAATCCTGCCCCCAAAATTAATATACTACAGACATGGAAGAAACCAGGCAAGACATTGACGGTACAATCCTTCTCGTCCTCTCAGCCGGACGCACGTGGTATGGTTCGCGGTTGTTAGCCGGGGCGCCGTGCAAGGATAGACCTCTATCTGAAGATACTTTTCTCTCTCTTGTAAACCGTGGGCTGCTCCAAGTATCTGGCGATGGTGGACTATGTCCAGGCCCAATTCTGTGCATGTTGTTACGCATCGCGAGATTCCTAGGTTCCTCTTAGCCTAATCTCTTCGGAACCCGCGGACCGCAATGCCCTAGTTTAGCCTCATATCTCAGGCATCTTGCTAGATATGCCCATACCATACATTTTGTGTAGTGTAAGCATTCTTAGATAAATTATAAATACATCATTAGCTCCTTCTGGATATAATAGGTTATAAGCCCTATACATTCCGGATTTTTTAACGTTTTATTATTATCTCTATTATAATCTTTTAAATCTGTATTGCGTTTTACTATATTTAGTACATGCATTTTTTAGACATACTAAAAAATCAGCAGTATTAGTAACTATATTTTTCCCACCACACAGCCTTTGCGTTTAAAAGCCTTTATTTTATCTTTAATTAGTTAATTATATAATTATTTACCCTCTTACTAATCCCCTTTATAAAAAAACACAAAAAACATACATATAAGCGGATTTAAATGCACAACCTTTGCAATTAGGTATATAGAATTAACTCTTATTATTATAGCATAAAATACTATAGCTACAAACATTATAATAATTTTTTGCGGTATTTAACTAAAAAGAGGGCCCTTACTACAACCCCCTAACTACTAGCTAGGACTATTATTCTAAATAAGTTAGAACCGCTTAGGCACTAGTCTAATAGATAGGGAATTATAAATCATTAGGTATAGCAAATTAAGGTAAAGCAATGCCCACTAACTAGGCTAAGGTATAACTAGGTAAAACTCTATAGGTTTTTCTCCCTTTATTATTAAGGCATAGGAGATACCTATTAGAAACCTACTAATCTTTAACTTTATAATCTCTATATAGATATAGGCTATATAGTAATTTAGCTAAATAGCATACTACCTATACTAATAAACCATTTAACTAAATTAGTAATCCTTTAGTATTAAATACTAGGTTATAAGGTTATTAATAAAAGGCCCTTATAATATATTAATCTTATTATAATAAGCAACTATAATATAACTCTATAGCTATATAAGGCTAACTGGAGTTATAATATAGATATATTTTTAAGCATAAAAGATATAATACCTAAATCTATATAAATTACGCCCCTAAAGGGTTTTAAGAATTTTAAAGAATAGGAAATCTCTATTAAAATATATATTTGCATTCTTAGCCTTACTAGCTACTTTAAAGGCACTATTTTATAGTCTAATATAACTAATAAAAAACATACTTTATTAATATATTTAGTATAGCAAACGCTATCTATATATATATAGAAAAATATCCTTAGAGCGGGATAGGACTATAGGGGCTATGTAATAGACCTAATATAGCTTATTTATAATAATTATAGCTTTTAAGCTAATATTACTATTATTAAGCTACTTAATAGTTTCTTTTAATTAAAGAGATTAGAGTTCTTATTAATAAGAGCTTAGCTTAACTATTACTAAAATCTATAGTAAAGGATTAATAATATTATAACTTTACCTAATATTATATAGATTGCTTAGATACTTTAAGTAGTAAAGGGTGCTATACTAAATATATACTAAATATAGAAGATCTAAGGTTATAGTTCTAAAGGTCTTAAGAAGACTAAGATATTAAAATATCTTATATATAAATCTAATAAGCTAGCTAAGGACTAGAAAGCTAGTTTCTTAATAAAACGGTCCTTATATAAGAAAAAGAAGGCAGAGGACTCTATAACTCTTAAATATAGCTGTATAGTCTTTACTAGGTAAGTTTAGTATATAAAAAATATATACTAGAAGCTTTATTTTAAACTTAAACCTATATAGGTAAAGGCTTATTAAGATAAGGGCTCTACTAAAGCATCTATACTAAAAAGCATAGCTTCTCCTAACATTATATAGGCAGGAAGCATATTTAGCAGTATAACTATAAGCATTAATAATAGTTATGCTGCTGCTACTAATTATAGCCGACTTATAAAGCAAGATTGTATCCTAAATATAGGATATAGTAATTACACCTTTAATTCCATAAAATAGTTTATATACTTAAATACTAACGTTAAAGTAAAACCTATAATTATAAGCAATGGTTAGCCACTTACTATAAAAGGCATTAGAATAGTTAAGTTACCTATTAATAAAGGCTATCTTAAGCTATTAAATGCCTAGCTAGCCCCTAAGGTAAAAGTTAATATAATTTCCCTAGGTTTCCTTTATTAAGCTAGAATTATTATAAATAGGTCTATAAATTAACTAATTATAAAGTCTTTAGCATAACTTATAGCTTTCTTTTATTAGGCATCTAATATTGCAGTGCTTAAGCTATATAATAAAGAACCTCACTTTAACTTTATAGCGTTGCCTGCTAAAGCTATTATAAAGAATGTAGAATATAGCCTTTTATATAAGCGGCTTAGGTATGCAGGGAAGGATTAAATACTCTACGCATATAAAGAAGCAGGCATATTAATTAATCTAATCTCTTTATATAATTTTCACTATAAAGCATGCTATTTTATAAAAGCTAACTAGATTATTTATTATAAGCTATAACTTAATGTTAATGCCTTCCTTAGGCGCGTTTTCTAGGATTATATTATATACAAACTAGAGGGATTTAGCAGCAAAAACTATACACTATATATAATTAACATTTTTACCTATTTTCACTAGGTTATTCTAACTATAAGTTATAAGAATTTGTAGAAAGCTATGGAGGCATAGCAGACTGCTATAAAAAATATAAGTAGTGGCTTTACTATTAAGTGCTTTTACATTAATAATGCTATAGAATTCCTAGGCAAAAAGTTTATAATCTATTACTATAAGAAAGGCATTATCTTTTACACTAGGGCTCCCTATATTCCTACCTATTAAGGCATTATTAAAAGAGCTAGGAGAATCCTTATAGATATAGCTTAAGCGTTAATAATTAGTGCTAAGCTCCCTAATATACTCTAGCCTTATACTATAAAGCATGTAGCTAAGATTATAAATATTCTACTAACTAGCAGCACTCCTAGCGGAAAATTGCTATAATAAGCGCTCTTTAATAAAATTAGCCTTATTAATAACTTATTTATAAAAAATCTTTAAACCTAGGGGTGTATTGCCTATATATATATCCCTAATAAGAGGTATATTAAAGCATAGAAAATATCCCCTAAAGTAAAAAAGGGGTGCCTTATAGGCATAGAAAGTAATAAATGCTATTTATTTAAGGTTTGGCTACTAGAAGAAAGCTATATTATTAAGGTATAAGATATTTAATTTTAGGAGAACCCTACTATATCTTGCAATGCCTCTAATAAAACTAAATTTATTATAGAATTAGTTAATTCTGCATTTAAAGAAAAGGGTAGGAGAATTATTACTTTACCTTACGTAGATTCTATAGCTAAGGATAACCCTATGCAGTAGAATAAAGGCTAACAATACCTAGCCTTGCCTTGTACTATAAATACCTCTTAAGGTTATAACATTACTAAAAACACGCTAAACCATAACCTTTTATCTAATTAAATATACTAAAGGTTAACCACTCCTCCTAGGGAACCTCCTTTTTATAGTCCCTTTAGGCTACTAATAATAATAATGTTAAAGAACCTACTAGAATTATAGTATAAGGAGCGAATTATTATATCTAAACATATAAAAAACCTTATTATTAACCCTAATAAATATAAGAATAAGGCGCTTTTTAAGCCTATTCCCTCTATTAAAGATATAGAGATGTAAAATAGGCTGGATACTATAGATCTAGCTAATATAGAAGATATTATTATAACCACTAAGTTATTAGAGGTAGTTATAGGTAAAGTTACTCTTCCGCTTTAAAAAAAAGAAATATAATAAGTATTAAGCAAATATAGGGTAAAAAATATATAGGCTTAAAACTTAAAGTTAGTTAACTAAGAGTCCTCTTCTACCTAGCTTAGTATAAAACAATTATTGCATATAGGTATCCATAAGGATTATTTATATATTACAATATACAGTTAGAAATATACTTTTCCTAATAGCTCTAAAGAGCCTAAGCACATAAATCTTATATACTATAATAATAATATCTACAATTTGGATAATTTAATAAACCCTTTGTATTATATAATAATAGTATAAGCAGTAAGCATAGCAGATACAAAGATACACATTTTATTAAATTAGTTTAAGGCACATAAGCTGCCTAACTATTAGACTTTTTAGTGGCTAGCTAAGATTAAAGAATTAGAAAAAATACAATAAAAGGACAGCTAGAGTCTTATACACACGCTAAAGAACATTATTATCTTTAATAGCTAATAGGTTTATACTATTAAATATCCTATTAATAGGCTACCTTTTCTAAAGGCTTGCTAGGTTGTTTATAGCAACTAACACTCTAAGGTCTTTAATGCTTAAAATCTCTATGCTATGGTAGTATACCTAGTTTCTTTATGTATTTTTTATGTAATTATTGCTATTCTTAATCTTAAGTAGCAGCAGTGTAATGCTATTAATACCTTTTTAAATGCAGAGGCTAAATCTAAGGTCTTTATAAGGTAACCTTATAGCTATATAGATAGGTTAGAATATATATATTGCCTTAATTATACACTCTATAGTCTTCTAATATCCCCTCTTTAGTAGCTTAATAATATATTTACTAAGCTCTCTAAGTATAGTTTTAAGCGCCTCTCTAGTAAGTTATACATCTTCACTTACAATAACTTTATTTTCTTACTTCTTTACATTAACAACATTATTATAGCGGCTTCCTTAAATACTATTATAGACTTAGTGCTTAATATACTAAAATTATAATATAAGCTTAAGTAACTAGGCATAGTTAGAATATTCCTTAGTATATAATTTAAACGGGATTATAACCACTAGACTATTTTACTTTATTAGGCAAAGTATATTAATTCTATTCTTTAATAGTATAATACTTCTAGCCTAAACCTAGCTTATATACCTTAGCTACCTAAGCTTAAGATTTCTCTAAATTAAAAAGACCTCCTAATAGTTAGAATTCTAAAGGATTAGTAATGCAAAATTAGTTACTTTAACTAGCTCTTAATATATATAAGACCTAATATTATATATATAGTAAATAAGCTTAGTATAGTAAATCTAGCCTTAAAGCAGATTTATATAGACCTAAAGAAACACCTTTAGAGATATCTTTAAGGAATAAAAAAACTAGAGATCCTTCTTAACAGTATACCTAGTAAAGGTACTACTAATTACACTTTCTAAGTTTATGGATATAGCAATGCCTCTTACAGCAATAACCTTAATATAAGGCGCTTTACTGCTAGTTATATTATAATAGTTAATAGCGGCGCTATTCTTTAGGCTTTAAAGCAGTAATTTATAGTTACACTAAGCACTATAGAGGCCGAATTCCTTAATCTTACGCCTATAGTGCTATTCATAACTTAGGTCTCTTAACTAATTAAGGACTTTAGATTTAGTTAAATCTAACTATTGCTTTTATTTATAGATAGTTAGAACACTAAGGCAAATATACTTAATAAAAAGTATTATAGCTATATAAGGCATATTAATTTATAATATAAATAGGTTACGTAGAGAATTCATAATAGCCTCTTTTACCTTAAGCAGATTAGCACTAATTAGATAATTACTAATAGCTTTACTAAAGGCCTTAAGCATAATAAATATAACAACTTTGTGCGTATGCTTAATATAATTGCAAAGTCTAAGCTTCCTACGTGTAAGCATTGTTAATTACGCTTATATATTTCCCCTTTCCTCCTTTTCTATGCGTTTTCCTTATAATTTCTATTGCTTATGCATTAACGTTAGTTATAATTTATTAACCTTATTAGGAAGCCTAACCTTCCTTATATAAATTTTCTTTAAACCCTTTAATATATCTAATATTTTTTATATTGCACTCCTTTATAAATAGATATTGTATATATCTGGTATAGGCTGATTATTTAGCTATAGGGGTAGTGTTATGCATTGCGAGATTCCTAGGTTCCTCTTAGCCTAATCTCTTCGGAACCCGCGGACTATAATGCCCTAGTTTAGCCTTATATCTCAGGCATCTTGCTAGATATGCCCATACCATACATTTTATGTGGTGTGAGCATTCTTAGATAGATCATAAATACATCATCAGCTCCTTCTGGATGTAACACATGTGAGCGGATTAGCCTAATGACCTCTGCAAAGTCGTTTTGGAAAACCGTCGAGCTGGTAGTTGGTCAGACTAGAATCCGCCGGCTAATAAATAACAAGGAGCAAGCTAATCAGAAGCTGCACACTCGTCACGTGGCTCCACCATGATTTGTCTTGAATCCGTGGCTGCAAGAGCACGAGCATATGCAGCCAGCGATTCCTGCGGTTCTATTAGGCAGGAATCATTTTTGGTGCTTGGCGTAGATTATGCTGCAGTCTTGTTCGACAATGGGTCAAGATGTTCGACAATGGGTCAAGAGGCCTTTTGTCCTCATAACCGCAGTTGCGGCAACCGAGTGTGATTCAGATTTATTTTCATATCACAAGCCGCAACACGTGTTAGGTCGCATTCACTAGAACAATACCAAAAACATGTGACTTTTTGGTCTATTTGTTTAATTTTCCTTTTCACACACAAATTCACCAGCCGGAACGTCCTACTTTGAGCTTTGTACGATGTTGTGCGAACAACATTCCAATAACTTTCCGTGAAGCACACTCTGCATCGACTTGGGCTCTTCTATAATGTTTCTCGGATGCGTCATAGGCGTCCTGCACCCTGAGCTATTCGATACGTCGAGCGGATATTGGATACCCATCTCCGCATTATCCTCCGGAAGTCCTGGCAGGCAAAATCCCGATATAGCCTTTGTACGATAGTCTGCAGGACCAAACAAAAAAAGGCTGCTTGGGATTCCGCTGCTATGCAGCGATGAACGGGCGCAGAAATTCAGCCTTTATAACACCCAAATCACAGCACGTGGGCGAGAAACGGGCTCCTCCCCCTTTTCCCCGCATCGAAACCTTTACCCACGTTCCTGACGGCTTGTGGTAGCACATTTTTGTATCCTAGACAATAGGTGTCTCTTAAGAAAGAGGGGGGAGTCGGCGGCCAACGCGCGTCACGCAGCACCCGGTTGGATCCTGGACTCTCCAGTCAGCAGCGCTTCCATGGCGGCAAAAAAAAAAAAAAAAAAAAAAAAGACGCAGAGAGCGACAATATCTTGCGCGTTGTTGAACAAATTCAGAAAGTAGGCGAAACCATTTGCCCTCGGCGCATCGTATCCACCCTTTGTAGATTTTCAGTACGGCGAGTGACGGCCGCTCATCAGGGGAACAACAACGACTTGGATGTCAGGATGCGGAGCAAAGACCCCGAGGTTTCTAAACTAACCCTTCCATTGCGGACCGCACGAAGAGGCGGATTCCTAGCGTCATCTCCAGAATACAAGACCATGGGCGAGACAGAGGGGGGGGGGATAACATCGCCCGCAACTGCTCTTCCTTTGTAGAAAAGAGAAACATATGGGTTTGTTTTTTGATTTTGAGGTTTTGTAGCTTACTTAGTGAATCATATATACATGTGGACCTTGTGCTACTGGTGCTGATATCTCACGTCACGATTACGATGTTGACGCGCGCAAACCGGCTTGACGCCACAGATGGATGCGATGCACATAGACGTGACCGAGGACTCGTCGGCTTTTGAGCGCAAGAAACTGAGCAGCAAATCAGTACTTCTTGCCTTGCCACAGGGCCAAAGACATGGCAGACTGAGACGCGCCACTCATTGACGCAGCCGTCCACAGTTCTCTAGTATCTACGCCGCCGCTGCTACTTGCCGAGACAACATTGTTTGATTTACGCCATCTTGTCCACATGCCAACTGCCGTCCGTTTACGCACAATGGCGTTGCTACTAGGCCATCTACAACGGTCAGCCGTGGGGGAGCCTGTCTTTTCGTCGAGCAGGACCCATGGATGGTTATGAAGGTAACCGTATCGGCTACAAGTCCCCTCCCTCGTCACAAACGACTTGCAATGCCTCAAGGCTTCTTTGCCCTCCTTTCTTCCGCCACGATACAAATCACAGCTCCTCCGTGCTCGGCGTCGCAACAACCCGCTCCGGCGCCCGAACCAGCTTGATCAGCACGCCTCTTGGAACCGCACCGCTCTCGACATACTCCCTCGTATGATACAGTGGATCCAGCAGATTGGCTTCCACTCCGGTCTGTCCGCCATTCGTTCCGCAGCTCCCGAGCAGGGATTTCTTGGATTCGGCTAGCGAGGCATTCCTGCCCCCGTCAATCGCACGCGCCAGGTCCCCGTACAGGATCGACGAGTTGGCCGTGGGATCAACGTGCTTGGCCAGCGCGAGCACAGAACCCGCGCCGGGGACAGGGAGCGTCCATTCGGCGCAGTCGGATGCGGCGGGCATGTTCCAGAACTGGGGGGCGCCCTCGTTGCTGTCGCCGATGAAGCGCAGGTAGTCGGCTACGTATTGGATGTCCCTTTCGTTGAGTCTCTGGGACTCACCGCCGTCGATGCCATAGCAGACCCTGTCGGTCGTTTCTCCGCAGGGAGAGCGTCGGGGGGTGAAGGGCGGGGATTTGGCGAAAAGGCCGGGGGCGAGCAGGGCGGGGAGGAGGAGTTGGGCGTGCATGTTTGTGGTGATGGTGGTGGTGATGATGGTGGTGGTGGTGATGATGATGATGATGATGATGATGATGATGATGATGATGATGATGATGCAAGACGACTGGCTAATGGACAGGTTTATTTTGCAGTTTCCGTCTGTTTGAATATGTCGAGATGGATATAATACGACGGATATGGTCTAGATATAAAAGGTGTATATGGATATGGATCTGGAAGATGCATATAAAATTAGATCCAGAAGATGAACATGGTACAGATTTATATATCGGCCGGGGAGAAAAGGAAAAGCGTGTTATTTACGCCTCCTGATAATTTGCAAAAATGCAACAACACCAGACGCGGCTCCCGAATAGCTGACCTCTTCGTTTCTTGTACACACACATGCATCATAGTCGAGCCCGCCGTGTCGCCCGCTCCCGAGATAGACGCTGGTGTGTTGCACACCGATCATCGGGTCCGTCTGCATGCCAATGCTGTCGGCACACAACACTCCAAGCTTCACTACAGTTGTTCTCGTGGCCCGAATGAGACAAAACATTATCGCGATCCTCTGCGGGCACATGTACCACCCCGTGCGCTCTATATACCGAAACTGGCTGGTCACACCGCAGATAGGATAGTAAGCCCGGACGGGCGCCGATGCGCATGTCCCGAGTCTTTATACTTTTTCACGAGTCCTCAAACAAGAGAACATTGCAGATGCAGGCGACGTGACTGGGGAATTTGACCACAGTTCGTGCAAGCTCACGCTCAGGCTGTCGGCGGTGGTGTTTCAAAGGGGCACGGCAGGATGCGTATTATTCCAGCCCTTGCTCACTGATCATGATGAGCTCATGACCACTGGATGGTACAGAACAGGATGTCTTGGGGCTGGAAAAACTGGTCCAAAGAGGCGCCCCTCGACTTGGTGGCTCGGGAGCGAAAAGTAGCAAATGTTATACTCAAGGTGCATCTTTAGGTGTGCTGACGCAATGTCTCGCCAGATTGTCTCCCCGTTCCTACAACTCCCACTCAGTTCGACCACACTGCGACCGACCTGAAGAGATGGACACTGCTGAGTAGAACTTAGAATGCATAAGGCGTCCGCTCTCTGCGGGCTACATGGTGTTTCTCCCTACTTCATACAACCCAGCCACAAGCGAGTTGCCCCTGGCAGATATAAACAATCGCGGCAAAGACGTCATGATTTCGTAACACATATAGGCAAATCCTTGACTAATACAAGGTCTACCTTCTTGTCTGCGGTGTACAGAGTGCCTCGTTAAGCCCGCGTGTGTAGTGCCGTTTCCTTTCGTCGTGCCAAAAAAAAAAAAATGACGTGATGAGATGGCATGGATGAATCGGGCCTGCGAGAGGGTAGTCACAGAGACTTCGTTCTCGACAGCTCAACTGGAGGCATTTTACGTCGATAGTTGAACCCACATGTTAAAATTGCGATTATCGCTTGTGGAGCATGAAGCACGATTGGATCGGATCAGATGTACCGAGATATAAAGAGTCAAGACCCCGGCTCGGCACGATCCTGAGCCAGCCGATTAGACTTTGCCGTCGGGAAGCGGGAGATGTGACCAACAACCGACACTGGAGAGTACAAAGGATGTATAAGAGGCCGGGCGAAAGGTTTCATCTATATTGACCCGTGAATCTAGCTCGTTGACGATGGGACAACACGGAGAAGGGTGGAAGTATATCGTTACTGAACGCAGGCGTGGTTGTCTGAGGCGACGTCTTCTACTACTACTACACCAGCACATGCGTAAGTACGACTTAACACACGTCTTTCAGTGTCTCACACTATCCACTATCACCACTGGTCGAAACGCGAAGACATGCCGAGCGAAGGGCGCAGCTCGTGGTAGTGACGATGGGCGAAGATCCGTGCCTGCAGATGCAAAATTTCGAGCAGGACATGTCAGAGAAAGAAAGTTGCCGGTTATGAGCACAATTTCCCCGAGATGATTTTGCTCCCAATGTTTTCGAAATTGAATATGAGTAGCGAGGCAAACCAACAGTAGCATTCTTTTCGGACTTGGACATGTCACGACGTCTCGGAGACTAGAGTAACAGACGACTCACTGCACCGCCTTACAACCACGCTGCTTACGCGTAGTCCAGGCGCTCCAACTCAAACCTCGTTCCCGGACTACTGCAAGGATTGAACGGCCTGTAGGTCAGTGAGAATCCTTTGCCAACCAACAAACCCTGCAAACGTCCGTGTTAAGCCCCTGCCGCATGTTCCGCATTTGCATTGTGAAGGCACTGCTGGAACCGTCTTGTCATGTCCGCACCTGTCACAGTGCCCTAGCAACGGCGCATAAAGACAAGATTTGAGAAGCTCGCGCGTGAACTCGGGCACTATTTGCATCACATCGTCTAATCGCCCTTTGGTATCGGGGTCCAAGGGCAGTTGTGATGTTTTCTCTCTCACGGAGTCGATAACGGTTTGCCGAATGCTACCGCACGAGTCGAACGTCAAGGCATAGATTTCCGGAATACAGCCGGTTAAAAGGTAACTTGTAGTAGCTTGTTGCACGAGTTTCTTGACCTTTTCCATTGCAACTTGGCCCAGCCCGTTGACCATGTACATAACATCCAGGGCCATCATTCTAGCATGGAGAACCATGGGGCACGTGGTTCCAAGCTCGTCAAGTTCCTCAGATAGTCGTTCGTCTTCTTCGACGGCATTTCCAGACGAAACTTGGCCGTAGCAGCCAGTGTACATGAAGTCCAGCATTCGTTTGATCAGCACAGGTGAGCTTTCCTTGATCTCAAAAGTGCCACTAGTGGCCTCCTGGAGGCTTTTGCGTGAGCGGCGACGAGTGACTCTTGACTGGCGACTTTGTTGCTTTACCTTCCACGGGCCGGCACATGCGGCGCGAATGATTGGGGACTGCAAGCAGACAATGACTCGGTGCGCTTGGAATCGAACTTCATCACAGACGATATTGAGATCACAAAACTTTCCATCGGCGCCGTCCCTAACACAAGGATTGTTGTCAGATATAGGTTTCATCAGAGTCCAAGGTTCGTAAGAATGGCGGATTTTCGGTCTGCGCAACAACAATGTCAAGTAAGCGTACTTGTCTCATGACTGTGCCCGAAACCCCCCCGGGTCTAACGCGTCAACATGTAGAGGCCATTCTCAACGCCATGGCAGCTCGTGCATCTCGGATTGCTGTCTGCACACGGCTGTACAGGGAACTTCGACTACTGCCCGTCCCTGTGCCGCATCCTTCGGCTCATGCGATTCCGGTGTGATATTCGAACATGGCCATCCCTCCGTAGTTTTTCGCAAAATTCGGCCCTTTCGCCGACACAAAACGACGACGAAGCCGATGACAACCACGACTGCGATACCTACTCCAGCTCCTTTACCAGTTGTGGCGCCAACAGAAAGGCCAGGTTGCAAGCTCGATCCTGTCAGAGCGACAAGGCCACTGGATTGCAGTGACCCGCTGCTGACCCCCTGAGCCTGCGACACTGGTCCAAACTCGATCCCAACAGGAAATCCAGTCGTTACTATTGCCATGGATAGAGACGTCATTGGGGCCAATGGCAGCAGCATCGGGATTACGCGGAATGTTAGACCCGGGTGCTTGCGCCAGCCACCACGTTTTTTGTTGCCAGTTGCTAGCCACAAAGGCATCCTGGAGAGAGGCCCTCCCTTAAAACATACGAACCAGTTCCGCCGGTGCTGCAAGGCAAGTACGAAGTGGAAGCGTCCACCAGCGGGGTCTTTAGCACAAGATTGAGGTGCTGAAAGGGCACCGTGATCGTTATTAACTTGGTATTATCAACGCCCATGAAATGAAAGTACCAGTGCAGACGCTGCTCATGATTTGCGTAAAGGCAGTATCTTTGGTTTTCCGTAGACACAGACCCAAGGAATCGTCGTATGTCACCGGCAGAGGTGTTGGTATGCTGTCGCAGGTCGATTTTGGCAACGTGAGATAAGGACTGCAACCATATATTGTTACCGTCATACCGGCTTTTGGCATCGAAGCATTGCGGCTGGCTAAAAGTACAGCTTTGTTGGAGAAATGGAATGGCGATTGGCCCTCGGTCACGTCGATGCTGACGTCTGTAATCGTCACTGGATGTGATGGCAGGCCATTCGATTTCACGACATCGCCAATGACGCCATTCTTGTCAAAGCCTCCAAAGTTGAGTGATCCTGACAAACGCCATGAAGACAGTGCCGAGCCGATATGCATGCCAAACGAGCTAGATGAGATGGTACTCTGATTGTACAGATGCCACAGGAAAAATTGTCGCATTGATCAAACTCCCATCTTGTTGGCTGTAGGACTGGGAAAGACATCCGGCAAACAGAAGGATACTACTGCCCACCGTGGTAAGACATCATTTGGCCGTCGACGAGTGGAAGGGAACAACTCGGCAAGGTCTCAACGAGGTAAGTATCCACATTCTTCATTTGATCTGCATCTTAAGATTAGGTTGAGCAGTACATACTTGTTTCAATATGTTTTTGACCTATTTTTCTCCAGCCATCAGATCTTATGCATTACGGGTGGACTTTTTCTACGAAAGCGGACGGCTGGAGACGAGAGTATAGGTTGAAAGAATAAGGTGTGATGTATGCCAAGGCCCATCTTTAGTGTCGAGGCTGCCCGCATTCTGCATATAATGCTCGTCACGACACCGGTCTAAAAAGATGGCTGTAATAAATGGAGATGACGAGCATTTCACTGCCTGAATACAAAAAAAAAAAAAAAAAAAAAAAAAA